>WTSP01009878.1:0-101085 GCA_025331215.1 Actenoides lindsayi
GGGGGGGGGGGGGGGGGGGGGGGGGGGGGGGGGGGGGGGGGGGGGGGGGGGGGGGGGGGGGGGGGGGGGGGGGGCGATGCCCGGCTTGTTTTTCCTTTTACGTAAGTGAAACACTATATTGGTTGTAGTGATGAAGCCCTTTTGCTGGGCTCGGCGGCATGTGACGTTTTGACAGAGCTGCTGCTCTAACCTTTGCCTCCTCCTGCTTGCTGTGGGTGGTAAGTTGATGTCAGGCTTACAATTAGGACTCTCATGCAATTGACCTTGGCAGCGGGGTTTGTGCCGTTTAGCTCGGTCTTAAACACTGTAGTAGTGTTAAGTGTGGTCCGGGGCCGCCGCCGTTACAGCTGCGGGAGGACCGGCCGCCGCCGAGCAGGTAGGGCCGAGGGCGGGTGGCCTCTGGTGCTGCTGGGGGGACAGCGCTGCTTTTTAGTTACTGTTACCGCTTTATCTCGAAGCAGGCTCGAGAAACACGCTTAGCTTAAAAAATAATGGGTAGCGCCTGGGCTGCTGTTTAGCTCAGGTGGATGCTGAGGGGGGAGGGAGAGGCCGAGCACACCACCATCCCGGCTGCGGCGCCCGGGGCGACCCCGCCCGGCAGCACCGCCCGGGGGTGGCCGGTTGCCGGGCGGAGCGGCGGGGCCGGGGCCGGGGTGGCAGCGCAGGGCGTGAGTGCCCTCCACCGACCGACCGCCGCCGGGACCGTGCGTGCGAGGCTGCGGGCTGCGCCTCGGCAGGTAACTGCGGACATCTTGGAGAGGGGCGGCCAGAAACCCGCGGGTTCTCAAGCCCTTCCACACGAATTCAGGAGGTGGACGGTGCGGGCTGCGGGGCTTTCCCTGACGGCTGCAGCCGGCGCCGTGTCCTCTGTCTGAAGCCAGTGCCTCTAATCTTAACTTTTCTTGCGTGTTTTAACGCGCTTTTTTTTTGGTTTGTTTACCTCGCCTCCTCAGGAGTGTTTATTCACGAGAGCTTATTCCGTCCTTGGATGAATATTTTTCTTGAATAGGTGGATAATCGAAAGGGTGAATCAGTAGGTAGATAATAAAACAGCCCCAACAGACTAAGCCTTGAGCGAGAACCTGAAAACACGTGCAGTCCTAATTGTGAGGTGTGACACGTTTCTGCTTCTTGGGTTAGAAGAGTGCTGCTGGTAAATTCAGTGTAGAGGACATCGAGGCCTTTGGAATATTTGTGTACGTCATCAGTCGTGTATTTTGCTTACTCAAGGAACTGACTTTGTCGTAGTTAAAGGAAAATGCTTTAAATGGTGCCTTATAGTGGAAAGAAATTTTTGATACCTTGGAAGTCCTACACTTTGAGCTGGGAAGAGGGGAAAAAAATAATTTAAATCGGAGAAGCACAATTCCTGAGAGCAATAAGGAGCTGATGGCAGAGATTTTCGTTTTTCTAGAACTGGAGTTGATAATTTGTTAATCCTTCACGTGTTAATCTTCACTGGGGAAGTGCATGGTGATGTTAATAACCAGTAAACTTTAAGTAAAAACAGTTGATCGAATAGAGTATGTGACAAAAGTAATTTCACCAAAGGTATTACACTCTTGGGGGGGGAAGAAACTTGAGCTCTCACCATTTCCTCCCAATTCAAGTGGAATATAATTTTATCACAGTCAAAAAAAGTCACTGATTGCTTAGGTAAGTGGTAGACCAGGAGCACCCTTCTTGAAATCACATCAAAACAGACAAGGCTTATTTTACTCCTCTTTTTCTGTTTCTCGTTTAAAAAAAAAATAAAAAAATTAATTCGAGCTGTGTGGATTTTATCAGCCTTCCTTGTCGATGACCGCCTTGTCCTACACAATAGTGGATTTTTTCCATCCATTTGCCAGTGATTCAATCTAACCCCCCTGCTGGGTTTACTGCATTCTTCTAACTTATTGGATAACTAGATGCTGAGAGATAACATTCCTGAAATTCGGGGGTGGGGAGATGTAAAAAAGGAAAAAAAACCCACCAAAAACCAAAGAAAAAAAACCAGCAAAGACCCAAGGGAAAAAAAAAACATCAAACCACAGTAGAAGCCCTATCCCTGGGAAGCCTTTGGAGAGAGTTAAGTGAAGTGCACAAGCAGTTGTTTTGGCAGGGCTGTCCTCTGCTCTGTAAAGCCCCATACAGTATGGGGACAGAAATGGCTGCACAGGGAGGTTGCTTTGGAGAGAAACCCAACGATTTCAGACGTTAAGTTCATGTCAGTGGTAACTGCTCCGGGGGGGAGGGCAGGGGGTTGGGTAAATGAGGTGTTCTGATTGTAGGGCTTGGTGCTCCTTCGAGGCTGAGGGGAGGGTGTAGCTAGAAATCAAGATGAAGAGTTTCAAAGAAGCTGTTGTTTGGTTTGATTTTGTTTGTTTGTTGTTAGTTGGTTTTGGGTTTTTTTGGGGGTTGGGTTTTTTGTTTGTTTGGCTTTTTTTTTGTTTCTTTTTTTTTTTTTTTCTTTTAAGAACCAGTAAATTGCTCCTTTGGTATTTCAGGTTCTGCACAATAACCAAGCATCCTCCTTCTACTGACTGTATATTAAAAAAAAAAACCAAAAACATTTTTTAAGGTAGGGGAAGGTTTTTTTCTTTCTTAAAGGTAGAAAGGAAAATAAGGCATAACTGTTCTCTACTTGTCATGCAATATGTTGATGCAAAGCTGGGAGTAGAATTTACTTGGAGTCCTGAGCTAGTAGTGCCTTACTGTCAGATGGGGACTGGAAATGGAAGGGTCTGACAGTGGCAGAGAGCAGGCAGGGCTGCTAACCTGCCTGCTGCTGCCCAACAGGTGCTTCAGTTTACTGGAATTTCTTCCTCTGAGAAGAGGTTTCTGGAGCTCCCCAGAATTATGAAAACTTAGGAGCATGGGCTGTGCTGGAGATTGGAAAAGGGGGCTTTGAATTTAGTGTGGACTTATCAGCAGAGAAATAATATCCAGGGAAGGGAGATAAATGATCTGTGAAGCAGTCAAAGTTTGAGTACTTGTCTAGACATTGTTATCCTGGAATATCTCCTCGGGGGCGGGCAATAGTCTTTCATGCAGACACTTTTACTCCACTTGAAACATTTTGCATGGCCACTGCAGAGGTGCAAATTGCAGTGTGAAGTGTATGTGCTCACAGAGGAGAGACTGCGGAAGGAAGAGCTTTCTGCTTTCTGAAGTAAAACCTGAGGTTATTGTGCAACATAGGGAAATAGTAGGCCTTGGAGATTGGACTGTTAGAGCCCTAAATGCTGAAGGATTTGGAAGAGAGGTTTTGATGGTTTAACCTATTCTGTGAAATACCTGTTGGATGGATGGAAGGTTGGAAAGTAGTCAAGTGAAGACCTCTCAAGTCGGTGTACAGAGTAGTTACAGAAGCTTCTTGTCATCTTTTCATCACCAGTGCATTCTTTCCCATTATATCTGCTCAGACTTTCTGCAGATGAGTTTAAAAACATCCACTCTTGACCTCAGTTAACCCTATTTATTGACAAAGTTCTGAGTGATGTATTGCTGGTATTCGTCTGCAGACTACATTTCACTGTCTATTTTTTCCATAGAGTTAAATCAACCTTAGAGGCATCAATGTAATGATATTTAGGGTGGGAAATGTATTCTAAAACTATGCGTTTACTCTGTTTCCTTCACTTGTGGAATTTGTTTGGGCTGAAGGAGCAGGGGGAAAAAACATATTTAATTCTCCCTGTTCAAATATGAGGGATACAAACAGTTTTGATCATAGCTGTGAGATGACTTTTACTTCCTGTTCAAGGACTTGTACCTCTGAAGTGTATGTGATTAACAGACTTGCATACGTATAGATTGGAATTTATTGCTCTGCAGGCTATAGCATAACAGGCTTCTGATACTTGTGGGTTTTAATTGAGTGAGTTGGTTTGTTTTGTTCTTCAAAAAAAACACTTCCATGAGCACTTTCTGTCACTCGACATGAAACAGTTGAAGTTTGATTCGTTGAATATACATATAGTACCTTTGTTAACCTAATAAAAGTCAAGGTTTGCAATATCCTCCCTTACAAAGCTTTTGCACCACTTTTGCAATAGTAAGTCAACATGCTTGAGTTGTTTCTTGGACATGCTTCCCCTCCACCCTGCCATGTACAGGATATACACATGTATCAGATGTGTGGTTCAGTTACACCTTTAAAATGAAAGCCGCAAATAGCTCCTGTGCTTGCAGAGTCTTTGGTTCCCCTTGCAAAATGGTGTGGGCTAGTAAGGTGGAACCGGAGCTGAGCCCTGGGATGAGTTACTGGAGGTGCACGACCTGAATAGAAGAGATTTGGTAATACAAATTCTCAGTTGTGGTTGAGGTCTGCAGTGTACCCTGCTGGGTGTATTGGAGGTCAAGTATGTAGTCATTGCACCCTTGGCACCTATCAAAATTGGACCAGTGAATTACAGGACATTTCACCTTGTTGGGGCTGTAATACATCTGTGGTCCTTCCCGCTTTCCCCTCAGCTGTAGGAGCCAAAAATTTTACCTCCTGAACACTCCTGCCTCTTGTACCCTGAATGGTTGCCTGCCTCGAGCTGGGTGCAAGTTTGTTGTTTGAAGGATGGCTAGACTGAGCAAAAACATCCTGTTTTGGTTTAGAATTTCTCTTAACCTCTCTTCCCGTTCAGGTAGTTCTCTGAATGACTTTTTATGTCTGCTTGCAAATTATGTTCAATCTAATCTGTGGGGTTCTGTTGGAGAAAGGGCAGGAGTGAACTTGCAGACCAGCTTTGCTTTCTTTCTCCCCTCCCTAAAAGCGGGTGAGTTGTAGATACAGTTAAAGAGGGTGTCCTGAGTGCATCTTAAGCAACTTTGTGTGTTTTGCAAGCAAGACTTGTTGCTTTGCTCTCTAATAATCATCAGTATCAATGTAGGCTTGTACTTAACGTGTGGGTTTCTGTAAATTAATCATCTTTTCTCTACTCCTATGGCTTTTTAGATTTTTTTTTTTTAATGTGAGTGGGCTTTTTGAAATATTTAAAATCTAATATTGGACTTACTTTTGCTTTTGTCTTTGGTAGTAATTCACTCCAACATTATGGAAGTAATGTGGTTTAATTAAGAACTGCTCCGAAGTTCTTGTGTTAACAATTTTCTGTGAGATGGTTAACTAAGGATTACAAACTGAAGTACAAATACAAAATAAGCTTACAAGGTTTTGCTCCATGTTAGGACATCCTCTCTGTCTTCCTTGAGTTGTGTTCCTTTTAAGCTGTCTTGCAGGTGCTAGCTGCCTTGCTGCATTGTCCCTTTACCCGTATAAAAGGATTTGTGATAAACCTCTTTTCACCAAGCCTTTTTATACTATTTATAATTCCACCAAGATTCTTTTTATATTATTGGTTTTTTGTTGAAAACCGAGCTAAGGTGCAGATTTCTTTGAGGCTGCAAATGAATTGGCAGCAAAACAAAGAGTAGGACTTTGGATTGATCTGCAAACTTGATTCCAGTGTCTTCTATATTTAACTTGCAATTCAGGTGAAGCTGGTGATCTTAAGAGTAGGAAATAGCCTAAATCTAGCTATTAATAATATGACTTTCTTTTATTTTAAGGGAGTCCACAAGGCGTCCCAGGTGACGGAGATGGTGAAATGAGTTCCAAAAGATGCCGCACAGAGGAAACCAAGATCTGTGAGAAATGCTGTGCAGAATTCTTTGATCTGTCTGAATTCCTTGAGCATAAGAAAAATTGCACTAAAAATCCACCTGTTCTAATCATGAATGACAGTGAGGGAACAGTACCTCCTGAAACCTTCTCTGAAGCTTCTCTAGGGAACTTTCCAAGTGATCGAATGGATAGCAGGACACGCAGGGACATTCAGGCAAAGGGCTGCACTGGTTCTATGGAAAAGAGAGAAGGAAAAATGGATGCTGAGTCGGTAGGAGGAATGTACCTTAAAATAGAACCCCCTGTCACGCCTGCAGCTCCTGGGCTAAGCTATCTACCAAAATCCAAAGTACCAAACACTAATGTGACTTTGCAGACGATACGTGGCACTAAAGTGGCTGTGAACCAGCGGACCTCTGATGCCATCTCTTCTTCAGCAGCCAGTTTTAATGCTATCCCCATGATCCTGGAGCAGCTCGTGTGTTTGCAGCAACAGCAACTCCAGCAAATTCAGTTGACGGAGCAAATTCGCATTCAGATTGCCATGATGGCTCCCCATGCCCTTCATCCTTCTATAGCAGCTGCTACTGATCCACTAAAAGCTCTGGGCGCTCACATGTCTCAGCAGCTGTCGGCTGCTGTTGCTTTAATCGGACAAAAAGCTGGAAGCCAGAGCCTATCACTGGAATCCTTGAAACAAGGAAAACTACCTCATTCTAACACTGGCGTTGCGGCCGCCAGCTCGCTGGCTGCTGGGCTTTCCTCCTCCTTCCCCTTGAAGCCAGAGGCAAGCAGAAGCCTCCCGGGCTCCATTTCTCGGTTCCCAAATCCTTTGCTACCTCAATCCTCCAATTCAGTCATCTTCCAAAATCCGCTTTCAGCCGTTTCTTCTGTAATAGATTCCTCAAAGAAGGGGAAGGGAAAACCTCCCAACATTAGCGTGTCTGAAAGCAAACCAAATGCAGAAGAGCCATTCTTCAAACACAAGTGTAAATTCTGCGGCAAGGTCTTTGGCAATGACAGTGCCCTGCAGATTCACCTCCGTTCCCACACTGGTGAAAGACCCTACAAGTGTAACATTTGTGGTAACCGCTTCACAACCAAAGGAAACCTTAAAGTGCATTTTCAGCGTCACAAAGACAAATACCCCCACATAAAGATGAATCCTTACCCAGTTCCTGAGCACCTGGACAATGTTCCCACTAGCACTGGAATCCCGTATGGGATGTCTGTGCCACTGGATGAGTCTAACCTAATTGTGGATAGCAAACCCCTCCTAACAGCTCTGCCTACCTCTGCGGCCACCAGCGCACCTCAGACCGTCTCCAGTCTAGCAGGTATTAAGGAGTCTCTGCCTGGTACGTTCTCAAGTGACCTGCAGTCAAGGCCTTCTCCAGAAAGTGAAGGTGGCTCTTCCTCATCAGGGGCGGTCGGTCACGAATCGGGAACAGAACAGAGCTTGAGCTCACCACAAGCTACCTGCAGCATGAGCATCTTCCATGTAAGTGGTTCAAATGAGCAAGGTTCAGAAACATCGAAGCTTCAGCAACTGGTTGAAAATATTGACAAATCCACTGCTGACCCCAATGAGTGCCTGATCTGTCACAGAGTGCTGAGCTGCCAGAGTTCACTCAAAATGCATTATCGTACTCACACTGGAGAGAGGCCATTCAAGTGTAAAATCTGTGGCCGTGCCTTCTCCACGAAAGGGAACCTTAAAACTCATTATGGCGTCCACCGGGCCAACACTCCTTTGAAGATGCAACATTCATGTCCTATATGCCAGAAGAAGTTTACAAACGCAGTTGTGTTGCAGCAGCATATCCGCATGCATATGGGGGGACAAATACCCAATACACCCATGCCAGAAAATGCCTGTGACAATACTGATGTAGATACTGCCGTGGCTGAGAAGAACGGGGATGTCAGTCGCCCGGATGAGACTGTGGAAAGCATAGAGATGGAAGAGGACCTGGACTCTCAGGATGGCCCTAGGAGTTCTTCAAAACCTCCTACTCCATATGATGCACAATCAGAATCGCCAGCCACAGTAGCCACCTTCTCTGGTATTGCGGCACTGGAGAATCAAATGAAGATCGTCAACTCTGCTTTGAACTTGCAGCGGCAAAGCAGCTTGAAGTCTAGTGACAACGGCTCAGCAGAAAGCGATGGCATGACAAATGATTCATCTTCTGTGGCAGGAGATCCAGATTATCAGAACGGCAGGAGTCCTGCTGCCTCCGAGTCAGCTTCACTCCAGGCTCTGTCCCCAGCCAACAGCCAAGCTGAGAGTGTAAGGTCAAAGTCACCTAGCTTCAACAATCAAGAAGATACAGGCACAGGAAATAAATCAGAGGGTCCTGAGAACCCTTCTGCAGAAATGGAAGGGGTCGTCGGTGCTTTGGATTTAACTTACGGCAATATTGGTCGAAAGGTCATTAAAGAAGAACCTGGGTTACACTTTTCAAATGGAGAATATGGTGAGTGATATGAAATGCTGGCAATAACTTGGGGTGGGGTGGTAGGATTGGAGGAAAACCATCTCCAAAAGGACCAACAGGAGTCAAAGCCTCCTCAGCTTTCTCCTTTCTCCACTGTTAGGATAGGGACATATTCCTTGTAAAGTTTTCCTGTCTCAGACTTAAAATTCAACAAAATTCAAAGACTTAAGTGATGTCATCTTCTGCATAGAGATCCTTAAAATAAATAGAGGCTGTGCACTTAGTATCTTTCATCAGCTCACCTGATACCTCCCTGTAGCTCTCTGAAGATACATGTTTCATGAAAACTGCTTAGCCCAAGAATGTGACATTAGAACTCTGGAAGTTTTTGTGGGGTTTTCGAGTTCTTTAGCGTTGAGGCTAACGTTGATCTAAATTTGACCTGGAAGTGTGACTTTAACTCTTAAGCTCACCAACAAAAATAGGGATGAATTGATTTATTTCAGAGCATCCTAGCTAGCATTTGTCATAACAGCCCTACCATGTGTCTTTGGAGGGCTTTGCAGGCATGCTCTTCAGGCATGTGCAACTCCAAAGTCAGGGCCGCTGATACCTTAGCCAGACTTAAGTTTGGAAGCAAGAGGAGGCAGGATAAACTTATCTTTGCTTTCTTTCCAGGTCGAAGTAGTATTCCAGCTGCTTTTGTTAGAGCTCCACCAGCCCTCATAAAAATGGAGATGCCCAGCGAGCGTCCCGTTAGCACTAGTCATTTCATTGGCCCACCAGCTCTCTCCCCTGGTGTTGCTCCTCTACTTGTGCCACGACCAAAATTCTGCCGTCCTGCCAAACAGCACATCTGCACTACGTGTGGGAAGAACTTCTCCTCTGCCAGCGCCCTTCAGATTCATGAACGGACCCATACTGGTGAAAAGCCATTTGCCTGCACCATCTGTGGGAGAGCCTTTACAACAAAAGGAAACCTGAAGGTAAATGGTCTCTTATGTTGTGGTTCCCTTTGATGGGGAAAGTCTTACCAGAGAGGGAAAGACTGTTGCTAATATTTGTCCTGCCTTTGGAGACAGCATTGTTTTTTTTTCTTTGGGTTCCTCACATGGTTATCTTTGACTTTTGTCTCTCCTGAATTTCCTCACATAACTTGCAAAACGGTGATCACCCACAGGAGTCTTTGCTACTATCTTTGAATTCTTTTTTGGATGGTAGGAAAGACTTGCAAAACAGATTGCTTTATTTTCAGTTGGACTTGAATGTGTCAAGACATGAACGTTTCATAGAGGGAATACTACAAAATGATGTCTACAGAATACATGCGTTATACTGTACTGCTTGAAACACCATGCAGGATGAGGAGGGACAAAACTGAGAGGATAATCATGAGATGGCACGAAGTGCCTGGAGCTTGTGTTTAAGCACTTGCTGAAGAAATGCTGCAAGTCTGTCCTTACTGTCAGATTAATCCATTTGCCCTGGAAGAGACTTGCAGCTTCCTCACTTGCACAGAGGCTTCTCACTTTCCATGAGAACTTCAAGTTCTTCAGTCCTTTTGCATAAATGTTGATGGGGAAGGAAGAGCAGTAAGCTATGGTAGTGTCAGGCAGTAAATGACTGGATCTTACACATGCCAGAAAGAGAACAAAAATAAGAATTAGTCAGCTTACATACTTACATGAGTTCTTTTGAGCAGCTTGGCTGTAGGCAAAGTAGAACTTGAGTATACCATAAAAGAACTGCACTATTAACATTCTCTTCACTTTTTCCCCCCCTCTGGAAGGTCCATGTAGGAACTCACATGTGGAATAACTCTGCCAGGCGGGGAAGAAGGCTTTCAATTGATAACCCCATGGCTCTGCTGGGGAATGATCCCAAGAAGGTATCTGAAATGTTTCCAAAGGATATAATGCCTCCTTCAGTGAGCATTGACCCCACAGTATGGAATCAGTATGCAGCGGTACTCAGCAATGGCATAGCAATGAAGACTAACGAGATCTCGGTGATCCAGAGCGGTGGCTTACCTACCCTCCCAGTCACCATTGGGGGTGGTTCAGCAATAAATACTGCTACGGTCTCCAAAATAGATGGGACCCAGTCTGGGACTGGTTCTGATGCAGAGAAGGCCACTGGTGCTGCTGCAGACAATGTGCCAAAACACCAGTTCCCTCACTTCATAGAGGAGAACAAAATTGCTGTTAGTTAAAAACTCTAGTGAAGCTGACGTACAGAAAGAACAAATATATATATATATACACAAACATATATTTTTAAGAGATTCCACTTCAGCCTCCTATTTTCCTACTGACGTGCAAATGATTTTATGGTTGTCTTTGTAAGAGTTGCCCAGAGTACAATCATGATATTGCTTTGCAAATAGTAAATAATAAAGAATAGGATTTCCTTCTATTTGGAAAGATGCGGGTCTTGCAAAGTAGTTCTTACGTGTGACTTTAATGTGTACAGCCTTACAGAAGTTTCTACAACTTGAAATTCCAAAGGTTAGCATATTTACCTCTTTGTTTAGAGTGAAATACTTGGAGGTTTTGAATAGAGTGGAAACAACCTACTGTTGATGGAAAAGCTTCTATTTACTGATGAGAAATGGAAACTATTAATGCGGGTAAATATCCTAGAATGTCTGCCACCCTCTTAGAAATAGTTTTTCTGTTTGGATTTTTGGCTCTGTGTGGTTTCTGAATGTACTTTTTACTATAATGGCTATAAACTGCAATTTTTATTTTTTTTTAATTTTTTTTTTGCCGCAGAAGTTCTATGGAAAGAAAGTTGCTGTTTTTCTTTAATCACTGCTCCTAAGGAATAAATTCTCTGTATTGTTGACTGCTGCTTATTTAATACTACTACTAGTACAGTCCTTCAAGTATAGTGCCAAAATTCCTACTTCCAAAGATGTGCAGTTTTTCCTAGATGTTTTATTTCAATACCGAGAGCCCCAAACAAGCATGGGTGGGTATGTATATACTTTTTTTTTTTTTCTCTTGAAAGGGAAGACTTGCCTTGGGAAGTCAGGTCTAAAAGCTCTGCAAGGAATCTCAGGTGACTGTTGCAGTTAGGCATGGGAACTGGTTTCCTTAGCAAGAGACTTTTTTTTTTTTTCATTTGGGTAATGTAGAAGATCAGTCTGTGTAAACCTGTATTTAAATATGAAGTATTCATGCTTAGGTTAAATGTTTTGTGGGATTTTGGATGGCATTCCTACTCTGGTCATTAAGTTTCTTGGTGGTCTGTGAACCTGCATTCTACCAAAATGGTAATTAATGATCTGTGTGTATTGTATGAAGGTTGCTGGGATAGTCATATGGATTCTAAGTTATCTACCTCATTTTTCCTTTTGTAGCTGTAGTGTCTATTTTTCTATTAATGACCACTGTAATGAACTGAGATTCAAGCAGATGCTTCCATGCACTATCTGAAACCAAAACCTGATGTATTAGTGGAAGCACCTGAAGACTTACTGGACTGACCTTTCACTATTCCTCTAACGTCTGCTGGAGCTGTATGTGTAATGGGATCTAAACCAGACTGGAAAGTGAGCCTTTGGTGTGGAAGGACTGAACGTTGGAAAGAAGTCTAGTTGGTGACTGCAGGAAATCTTCAAGTCCAGTCTCTGTTGTGGAAGGCCCCAAAAATGCAGATTACCAAAAGTTTTGTGTAATGTTGTTGCACCTGATTCTTGCTTATGATCTCTATATGCCGAGTTGTGCCTTTCCTGCTGGACTTGTAAGTAAGAACATACCAGTACCTGTTTACACTGTAAAATGGATATTGTTACATAGACCATGCAAAAGGCATCCCAACTGTCAAGTTTCTGCTTTGTGAATGTATGACTTTTAAGAACTCTGTAGTTTTGAGTATCTACTGATGCGTTTCTGTTGACGTTTTGAGAATAAATTTTGGGATGGCTTTTTCACACTTAGTGCTTAAATTTTTCTGGCAAAGCATTTGTTTCCTGAAGAGCTTTCTTGCTCCAGTGACTTTTTAAATCTATGACCTAGGGTTATTCTTGAGTTTATTACTTAACAGAAACTAGGTAGCAGGGGAGGAGTCTTTAGGTGAGTTTTTTGGGAACAGTGGGGGTTGATGCAGGGGTTGGGCTAGGGTTAGGGTTACATTTATTCCCACAGCAAAATTGACAGTAATAGGTGCAGCAATTCCTGTAGTGTGATCACCCCAGAAGGGGATAAGAATATGAAGTTACCAAAGTGCCAGTGCCTGGAGATGCTGGCTGTATAGAAAAAATAATAAATACCTTCCCCTCAAGAGCAAAGGAAAACAGAGTTCTGAGAACAGCCCTGGTAAAATGGAAAAGTGTTGAGATTCTGAGACTTGCAACCTCAACTAGTAAATGGTATTTTTGGCTTGGGCTGTAACGGAGGAGAAAAATAATGCAGAACTTTAAGGTGCGCCCTTCCAACATTGGTGTTGCCTGATCATGGTGTCCTTTGCCCAAGGCTTATACTTAGGAGTGGGGGGAAAAAAGACAGAAAGAAAACACTGACTCTCTAGGGTCATCCACAGGCCCTGGAGGAATAAGAAAAAAGAGGGGAGAGGGCAGGAGAGAGATGGTCCAGGAAAGTGGGCAAAATAAACATAGGGGGAGAAGGAAAGGTAGTAACACTGGGCAGATGTGCAGGAAGGTGGAAAGCATACACCACATAACTAAACGTGGAACATGCAGTTGCTTAAAAGCAGCACTGTTGGTCCAGGATGCAAAACATTTGGTGCAAGAGATGTGACCCTGCTCAGGCAAACCAAAGTATTATAATCATCAGATTATCAGATCATCCAGCAGATGAGGAGTATAACAAGAGGTCTCTTGGTGGTAAGTAAAAGCTGTCCCTTCATTCTAGTGTGGTTACTACTCTCAACCACTGAGTTTATAACCTGCTTTAGAGGGTGTTGCTCTGAGTGCCTCAAGGGCCTTACTGCTGGAGCTGCTGCTTCAAACTTCAGACTGGATTTCTGGCTGTTTCCTTACACTGGTGGTTCTGCAGGATGTGCTGCCTGTGCAGGACTAACAGCAGCAGTGCTAGGAGCAGTGGGATGTTAAAGATAAGGTGTTGGATTTACAGGAGAAGTGGATCACATCTAAAGACCTGCCCTAACTAGGAAGTCTGCTCTCCAGAATAGGCCAGCCATGGGTATTGTGAAGAAGTGGCCTGGCTTCAAAGGAACCTGTGATTAACAAGCCTGCTCTCCACTTAACAGTTTGATGGCCAGTGGTATCATGATGCTATGAATACACATCAGCAGCAGGAGGAAATGAGCAGTTTTGCTAGCAGAAAGTCAACCAAACCTGCTGTCCTTGGGCTTTTCACCTTGGTAATGTATGTTGATCGCTCCTCATTGGAACAACTCCTGAGGTTTGAGGTGTGTCTCTCTTAAATGCAGACTCGAGGCTTTCCTATGAGGCCTGAGTTCATGTTACAACTTTACCTCGAAAGGTGCCAAGCTGTGGGCTCTGACTTTTCATGACCCATCTATAAGAGTGTAACTGTGTATTCAGACCTCTGCCTTCTTCAACTGCATTATTCAACAGGTTGGATATTAAGAGGAGATGATGATCAGGATGAGTTTATTAAAGCATGAGCTCTGGTCTAGAAATAAAATGTAAGGAAACTGCAGGGAAAGCAGGAGGACAAGAGGTTTTGGCAAATACTTGTATGATACCCTGCAGCATAGGGTTGCTCAGAGGGATCAGGTAGATGCAGCTGGGTCCTGTCTTGGTCTGGCAGACAGCAGTGAAAATGAAACAATGTCAGAGTCACTGCAAGGCTTTACTCTGCAGGCTGCCGTGTCAAGCTCTTGCTGTGCTCAAAGCTGTGTCTCACAGCTCTGTGACAAGGCAGCTCCAGGCTGGAGCATAGCAGGATCCCTAGCTAAGCTGCTGCGGGCAAGTCATGGATCTTATCACCAGACTTGGAAGAATGGGTAGGACCTATCTGCCCACTGCCCCACAGCAGAAAGCGGGCTGTGTCATAGGGATATTTCTGCTGGAGGCTGCTGGGGGAAGTCTGTGTTTCTGAAGCAAGCAGGACTGGGAATTAGCTGCTCTCCCATGTACAAGAGCTGAACCAACACCTGGAACTCACTGTAGTGGAACGCGCTGCACTGGTAAGTGTGTATGCTTTACAGTAACTTTGCATCTTAACAATTAAAAAAGACAGCTGATTCTCTTCCCTGTGCTGATGTAAATTAGCAACAAGTTTACTGAAGCTGATACAGCCATATCGGTGCAAGAGCAGAAGTGAGCATGGTATGTGGCCTGTCTCCGCTCATTAGCCTCTCTTCTTGCCTAAAGGACTTTCCTGTTCTTATTTATTATTGCTTGTTTTGCTTATCACATAGAGGATTTGCACAGGCTGTTGCTTTGGTGTAAGCAGCATACTTACTTGAAGGAGCTAAGGTAAAGGCTGGCTTTATTACAATCTTAAATTTGAACTTAAAATTTGCATTTAAAAAGCAAAGGGTGTTAGGTTTAACTGAATGTATTAGCTCTATTCCTCCAAGGAAACACTTATCTTGACCTACCCTTTCTGTTCAAAACTTTACAAGTCAGTGGGAACTTTGAGAAGTGAGTTTGTCTGAAAACTATGTAGATAATCAGCTCACTGGGCTGATTTCCTTTCAAACAGCTAGCAGTGTGGAGGTAGGAGCCTTCCTGGGGGCTGCTGATAAATACAAAGTGAAGTGTAAATGACCATTGAGCTTGGATCTGCAGAAGGGAATGGACCTGCTTGAGCTGATGGGATGGCAGAGAGAGGCTGAAACAAAGGAAAAGGGATGAGTATTGCATTTGTTTGTTTTTGTTTTTGTTGAAAGCTACTGTGCTTAGGCAGAAAGCATTCTTACTGTCTGTGTTATTCTCATGAGGTTACTTCTATGGTGCTGAGGCTTTCTCAGTCCCTCTTTGTGTGTGTGCTCAGACGAGAGGGCTCTACTCTGCATGGGCTTCCCATGGCCGCCCCATCACGCGCTCTGGTGAGTGCTCTGCAGTAGTGCTGTGTGGGTGAGCACTGGACTCCTGTATGTTTGACTTCAGCTCACGTTCATCACTGACCTAGAAAAGCGTCTGTCATTGCACAGCCACAGCAGGACAGGAAACCGCTCAGAAGCAAAGAAACTAACTGGCAATTACACATTCTTGCCTATTATCATATTATGTATTTCATTATCATAGCTTCTATTTTCTGCACTTTGAGTTAATTGCTTATGAAGGGCAGTGTTTTTTGCAACATTTTGATCGCTGTTAATACCACTGACACTCAAAGGTGTTTGATTTATTGGAAAACATGTTTTTAAATGCCTGTTATAACTGAATCGTGCTGGACATTACAGCCAATCTAAAGCAGCATCCCTCTCCTTTCAGACTTCTTTATTAGCTCCTCTGGTTGTCACATCTTACAGTCCAAAGATCAACTTCGCTGATTTAATTGCTTCAGGCAGACAGTGTTTTGATTCAGAATGAGAACAGGTGGATCTCATTGTGTGCCTTATTTTCCAATACTTTGTCTAGGCAAATTCCAGACAATTATTAAAGGTTTGTGTAAAAATGTCTCTCTGAACAAAACTTAAAAAAGAAATTGAGTAAAATTCACCATACCTGGCACTATTCATATATATATATATATTTAGCCAAACATATAATCTATATATATGGTGGAGAAGCAGAAGGTGCCTGTTCATAATGTCAACACAACACCTATAACTACAGGAGCAAAAGGGAAGAACAGGGTGAAATATAAAGATGACACCTTGAGCAGCAATGGGCATTGGTGCAGGATCAGGAATACAAATCCACTCTTGCAGTGTTTGACTTTCTTAAACAATGGAGTGTGGTCACAGCTTCTGTAGGGGTGGAAGCATGAAAGCCATCTCTGCTGAAAATACTCTGTCAGAGTGATGGTCGCTAAGGGACTGCTGGAGCAGGAGGAGAAGCTGCAGCCTGTGTGCCTGCAGGGAGGTGTTACTCAGCTTCTCTCCGATGCCAGAGCCTGGCTTTGGTGGGCAGATATCACACCTGTGCACTTACAGTAGGTCAGGATGCCTCTGTTCTTTCTCAGTCTGCAGGATACATCAAACAGCATGAAGAAAGCCTTTTAAAAAAAGTTTTGTAACTATAATGTAGAGGTGTTCCTACACTTTTGCTTATATAAGTTTAGGGGCAAATATGATTCAAAGCATAAATGAGATACCATTAATGATGATCTTGTCCATACTTTGAAACTTTAAAATAAATAAATAAATAAACCAAACCAAACAAACCTAAAACAAACTGTGAGCTAAGCAAAAGCACACGATTTATGAAACCATGAGAATGTGAGGACCAGGTGCACAAAACGGGATGCATTGTGAATGGAAAGAGGATGAAGGAGGAATATATGGGGTACATAACTACTTGACAAATAACATGTATTCTTAGTGTAATATAGAATCTGTCCTGAAACTTTTTATATGTATTATCTTCCTAGATTCTCAATGCCTTTACAGTCCTATATACATGATGACAGAGGATGCTTTTAAATCAAGATAACCGAGTTGGCTTAGCAGATACTGTAGATCGACTTTGTGAAGTTTGTTTTAGAAGAAATTGTCTCCCTGCAGTTTTGATGTTCAGAGTGAGAAACTTTTCTGGGGTTTTTTTTTTTTTTTTTGTTTGGTTTTTTGGGGTGTGTGTGTGTTTTTGTTGGGTTTTTTTTGGGGGTGTTTTTGTTTGTTGGTTTGTTTGGAGTTTTTTTTTGACACAGTGGTTGTTTCCATTAATCAGTTTGATTACTTATGTCCATAAAGTTACACACATATTCAGGTGATTTGCTGCTTTGGGATACTCTAAATCTCTGTACATATTAAAAGTACTCCACCCCTCTCAACTTGTGATTTCCAGATTTAGAAAAAAGTCAGATTTCCTCATTACCTATGCTTCTGTTCCCTTGTCAATTCTTTAAGTTTTAACTGACAGAGTAACCACTTTATGTAGGGAGGGGTTGTTTGATAAAATTTTAAAGTATAAAATGTATAACAAATACCAATTTTTTCTCTTTATAACTTTACATTTTCTGTCACACTCATAGGATGCGTGACACAAAAATCAATATGGTGGAGTTCATAAAACAGCTACAGCTAACAGCAAAATAATTTCAAAGTCTAACAAAGTTAAAATGTGAGTTTGTCTAAAAAGCAGCAACTTTTTCTTTCTTCATTTCTTATTTGTAACAGTTGTCCTAGATGAATGATGGTTTGACTATTATTGTTTTGAAAATTAGGTACTGAAGGGTTGGTTTTTTTCTTGTTTCGCAACATATAATTGTGCAAGGAAGAAAAAGATCCTATACAAATCCTGCACTTCCTCAGATCAGCGTGAGAAGTATCTGCTCTGAAACTTCATTATAAGAATGCCAAATGTTCTCTCAATAACAGAGCCTATGGCAGTATGAGCTTTATTGTAGTTTCCCTTAGCAAGTGTTGATGGATTTATGGAGGGCTTCATTAAATATAGGCTTAAAGGATATCCGCTATCGCCCACTTGTCAAAAGAAAAAATAATATTAAAGCCATCCGTGCAGATCAGAGATGCAGGTGTTAACAGTGCATTATAATCTGGTAGTGTTTAACTTGCCAATTAATTGCAGTAGTCTTGTCTGAGTTCCGTCGTTTAAAAGATAAATTTTAAAGATGAATGCATCTTGTGTAGGCTTAGGGCACGTGCACAATGATACCATATTGCTAATGATTCTTGCTTCAGCATCCCAGTTCATGTTTGCATTTCTCTTACTAAAATGCTGCTTGCTAGCAATGAGTCTGTGTGCGTGCGGCTGCTAAACCTTAGCAATGGGCAACTTTTGCATGTTTGTTCTTATTTTGAGGGATTTTATGTCATAGTCCGAGCCTGTTTCAGTACTGCTTTGAGAGAGTGATGTCTCACCACGCCAAACCCACCTCTTTCCTTAACATTTGTAGGAGTGAGTCAGTAGCATGGGGAAATAACACAGTGTATGAGGCTGCCTGCTGTACAGTTACTGCATAACTGCAAGTTTTCAAGCCCTTAGCAACCAAATCCCTACTCAGCCTGCTGTCTTCCTTATGAATTGTGCAGCTGCAAACACAGTGCTGAGACAAAGCTCAGATACCATGTGCAATGGGCTGCATTTTCAGACAAAGAAGGTGCACCCTGGTATTTGTAAAATACGCACTTTTGAAATCAGATAATTACAGGTACAAATAATAATGTCAAAACTTGAATTGCCTGTGGAATCATAAACATTTTGTGCAACCAGTTACACGCTTGTAGTTTGAGTCATCTCCTTAGATGTCAGAATTATCTGTAATTTGATACTCATGTTTAGGGGGGAAAAAAGCCAAACAAACAACAAAGTAAGCAAAATCAAAATTCCAAAATTGAAATTCCAAAGTTCCAAAATTGAATTAATCTTCCAGCATATGAAAAGTCAAACAGAATATTATTATTCTCACTTTCTACAATGTTCATCAAGCAAAACCACCAGAGTCCTGTGCATAAAAACCTTATTTATTTAGTAGCATGACTGAAATGGAAGAAAAATTATAGCATATTGTGCTAAATAGGTAATGAGTGCAATTTGGAAGTGCATTGTCAGAACCACCATCCATTGTTTGAGTGGGAAACCTGCGCTAGGACTCACTCCTTGGAGGAATATAGGCACACCCCCAAAATGCAGTTTGTTTACACGTTCTTTAATCAGTGGAGCTTAGAGACCTGGATGCATTTGTGGATCAGTGAAACAGGCTGGAAGGCATCACCTGTGGATGAGAAGCTGGTGTTAGAGGCAGAGAGGAGTGCAGTGGAGAAGCGGGGGAGAAAGCCAAAAAGGACAAGGCAGAAATGCTCCTTTCCAAAACACTAAGAGCCACTACCATAAAGGCTCAGGAACATAGAAATTTCTGATTTGATTTAGGCACACCCTGGCAGCCAGCTGTGTCCGAGGGCTGTGCTTTGCCAGACTGAACTTTGCGTGTCTTTGCAAACTTGGAATGGCAGACCACAAGCAACTTGTGACTATCCAGAGCATAAAACAATCCTACTTGCAAAACAAGCGCGCTCGTGCCACCTGCTCTGGAAAAAGATGTTAAATCATTCCAATCGACAGCTTGGTAGTTTTGTACAACTCTTTGCATTAAAAATGGGGGTTTAACCTTGGACTTGCCAATAAACAGTTTCTGGGTTTGAAATGGGATCTATAATGTGCAGTGATGTAAACACTGACAGCGTTTGATAAACTCTTCATACAGGGCAGCCTCAGAGGAGGCCAAGTCATCCAGAATTGGTTCTATGACAGCTCAGTGGCAGAGCAGGGGGAATGAAACTTGACCGGGTGGTGTTAATTATCTGGGGAAAAAAAAAAGTCCTGGCAGAAAAAAACATAAATAATGATTTATAATTCTGGAAAATAGATCAACTCCTTTTAATTAGCAGTTGTGCAGTATGAATTCTGCAGCTTTCAGGGCTCCTTTGTGCACCTCAAGTTCTGTGTGTACAAAAACTGAGCATCAGGAGAACAAGCCAGTGGCATCAGAAAAAAAAAAAAAAAAAAAAAAAGGTTTTATTTCACTTGATTTAACAAATCTAACTTCTCAGTCTCACATTTTCCTTTAGGCATTCCTTCTCAACAGGCAAATGAAAATCAAAGGCTTGGAAATGAGGAGAGCACATACCTGCTGTGAATGGTGAAATCACATTGGAAAATCTTTATAGCAAAGCTAATGCTATGCAACAAATATGTCAAGGAGTGGGTTTAGTTCATTGGGCTACAGCCTGGTCTAGATCTTTCACAGTGATTTTATAACTAAAAGTCTAAAGCATTACAATACAAGGCAGAAAATTAGAGTGTCCATAAGGGAGGCTTTGAAAATTTGTTCGAATCCTCAGATACTGCGGGAGTAAGTCTGCAGGCTGCAGTATCACTGTCACTTGATTTCTATCACCATTTGCCAAATTAATTTTTCCCTGATTATGCAGATACATGTAAACCTTGCTGGGCATCTCTTTGTGCATCCTTTTAGGGTGACTGGAATTGAGAGTCACCATCCGTACAACAGTTGGTCATTTCTCCTCCCATGTTCTTGGATGGCAGGGTGCAGAACTGGTGTGAAGGAGGCTTAGCTGCTCCATATAAAGGAGGGATGTCATTTATTTCTGTCTGAAACACAAAGATATCAAAGGCCAGTATGTGGTGCTTAAAAGAATACCGGCTGTTTTAAAATCCAATGCCACTTTCATCTCAAAGCAAGTAACAGTGACATTTGATAAGTTTTATTTTAATTACAGATTGAACCTCACGGCTGGAGGCTAAGATTATCATTTCAGACAGTTACAGCATTAGGCCGGCGGTTTTGTGGCAATGGTGTTATCACTTGTGACAGTTTTGGTCAAGTACAACATCCTGTTTAAGTTCTTCATTTGCTCCTTTTATTAAATTATCATTTGAAGTGAATTATTCTTGTATTTTTTATCTCATTTAAACATAACCACAATTTCTGCAGTTGAATAGGAAAAAAAAAAGGAGCAAATACATTTCATGAGAGGAAATGTTTGTGGGAGGAGAAGGGATTTCTGTTTCTACTTCAGTTTTCCCCATGAGTGGAGAAGAACAGTAGACTGAAAAGTAAGAAATTAAACCATGGTATTACTAAATTGAAATACAGTCTGAAAGTTCTACAAGCAGACTGACTAGTTAGAATGGCATTGAAAATATCTGCCTAAACATTCTCAGTACTGGTGCCTCAAACTAGTGCAACTATTAATTACGTTGCTGAAATGTCCTCATTACAAAATGTCAGGATGACTCTGTTTCAACTGTAAGGAAAAAAAAATTAAACTGCAGTTTTTGTTCTGGTGTAATCCATAGTGTAACCTGAGCTAGAATGCAGTGAGGGCAGGAAAGAACAGAGAGCAACCCAGAACCTCGGATGTGACTCGTTCTTCTTTGCTCTGCTTTTCTTTTTTTACATACACTCTTTGGTTTTCTTTTATAAATAGTATTAATTTTTCACTTAGAATGTACTAACTATAATTTAAGATTAACTTGAGGCCATTTTAAGATATACACACAAGCATCCCTCATCTTCAGGAAAAAAAAAAACCAGTCCATTTGGTATATGCTACTTTTTTTATATGTTAAAACAAATGATTTGATTTTTGGTGATTTTGATTTGGGCTTATCAACCTATTCTCTGCTCTTGGTCATTGCGATTGTGGCATTTAGTTCTGCAGAACTAAACATGAGAAGTTTAGATCTGGCAGCACAGGATTGCAGGCGGCTGTAGGAAGTAGTTACAACTGCTAAATGAGATACCTGTTGTAAGTGGTCTAAATACGGGAGCACGTGTCAGTAAGCACAGTGAGTCTTTGCTTAGTGACTATTTCCAAGGAAGTTATTTGTTCAATGAAGGACTTTGCAGACCGTTTGTAAAGGGATGAGAAATAAGCTGGCTGTGCACGAGAAAGAGGTTCAGATGTTGAGGTGGCTGGGACTACAGCGTAAGACACTGAGATGGATGTGTAGACGTGACTATTTCATACGATCCTTATCTACTCTGGGCATTTCCTCCATCTGTATAGGTGCACCTATGTAAATCTTGGTGGTTTCAAACAGGAAGAAGCTGCACTGGCACAAATGGCAGTCTGCAGGAGGTTTGCTGCCCTCACCGGTGTGGCCATGCAGGTGGTGGGAGAAAACTTAGATGGGCAATGTCCAAAGTGGCTGGAGAGCTCCTACTGAAGCAATAACCTTGGCAGCACCCATGGGCACCTGCCCCCAGCAGCCACAGCCACAGCTACTAATCAGTGCAGGCAAGGCTTGTTACAGGCAATGTCTAACACCCACATTATGATTCCCTTCGAGGCAAATCCCTCTGAAGAAGCCCCTGGTCCAAGCCCGTGCTCTCCCAAGGCTGCGGCATTCTTGCTGGTGCTGCTTGGTTGCTCATAGGGTGCGCTCGGTATCCAGCTCCTAATTGGATTTGATTGCAATACATAAATAAAGGAACTCTCCCAGACAGATGTTTTTTTGTAAAACCAGCTGATTTGGAGCACAGCCACACACAGAGGAAAGTGTTTGAGGGGGAATGGTGAAGCAAGAGGAAGTGATTTTGAAGGAGTGGGGGCTGGATCTCCATTGCCCATCTGTGACACAGTGACAGAGGGCTGTTGCCTAATGAGTTACACAACCTGAAGCAATTTTTTCTTTGTTGCTACTAACATTTTTTCAGTCTCTTGGTGTTTTTCTCCACTGACTTTAACCCAGCTTCCACCAGGCTATCAGCACAGTTTCTGGTGGCTGACCAGATACCATGAACCCTGTTAGACTTCCCTATTTGTGGTTTTCTAGATGTAATTTAACATTCCACATTTTAAGAAGGATGTGCTGTATGAATATTTGTCTTTACGTTTTTTTTTTCATAATAGTATCACTAGGGAAGTGTACTTTATTTGAATAGGACCATTGGAGTACATTGGAGTACCAGTTTCTAATCCTCCCTATGAAATACATCTTTGTCACTGGGAATTTTGTATTTCATGTTTGAATGAAGAATAAGGTCAACAGCATGAAAGATACATGGGCTGGAAGTGAGCGGGGTATGCAGTTCTTAAAGGATTCCTTTGCTTTCTTGTTTATGGCAAAGAAGATCATGAAGACACAGAGTTGGCAGGAGGTAAATGTGGAGGTGGAAGAGTTGGAGCGGTGCAAGATGAGTGGATGGAGAAGACAGAACAGGTGTCAAAGACACATTGGGCAGAGTTTAGCTGGGACAGGAATATGATGCAACCCGTAAGAAAGACTCTGGTGGTATCTGGGGACTCCGATAAAATACAAAGTTTATCAAGCAAAGCACATCTCTCACTTTCTGTAGCCCAACGCTTTTTTTTTTAGAATCTTGATTTGTGTACTTAGCTTTAATGAAGATGTAGTGACTGTGATTGTAAAGAAAAGCTTTGTGTCATAAAAAGAATGGAAATGCTGGAACAATTTGTGCCTAAATTTGCAAAGGAAAACTGAATTGGGATCCAGACGCAAGCATTGCCAAGAGTGGGTGAAGGTCACCAAGCAAGAAGGATGTGAGCAGCAGCACCATAAAGCACAGCCGTGTAACATGGGTGGTGGGATGGTATAAATATGGGGAGATACAACTTGCACCTCCACACTGGCTGTGAAAGGCTAAGGGCACACGGGATGTGCTGTGGCCCCTTTACCTGAGGTGAAACACCGGAGGTCACGGGTGTGGTACGGCCGTGGGCACAGGCCAAGGCTGCCGTATGGCTGGAGCGAGCCAGGTGGGAAAGGGAGCCGCGGTGCAAGGGGCACCGAGAGGAAGGGTCAGGTTGGAGCGAGGGGAGGGCGGCGGGCGCTGGCAGCCCGGCACGACTCGGCCCGGCGCCCCAGGTGCGGGGGTAAAAGCAGAGCAGGTGCCGGCCGGTGACAGGCGGCAGGGCGGGGTGGACCGGACCGGACCGGACCGGGCCGGGCCGGGCCGGATCGGATGCTCCGGAGCAGGCAAGCGCGGCAGAGCGGTGCGGACGCAACGCAAAAAGCGAGAAGCGAACCGGGCCGGGAGGGCGGAGCGCACCGGGGCGGGCGGAGCGGGCGCGGCACCTGCGTGCTGGGAGCCCAGCCCAGCCCAGCCCGGCCCCCTCGGCGCCGCCAGACGGCGGCGGGCCGGGCTGAGCCGAGGCGCTGCTGGGAAGCGCATCCCGCCCCGCTCCGCCCTGGCAGCCGCGGCCATGACCGACAACATCCCGCTGCAGCCTGTCCGGCAGAAGAAGCGGATGGACAGCAAGCACCGCAGCGGGTGAGCCGCTCCGCAGGGCAGCAGCTCCCGCCGCCCGCGGCCTCGCTTCTTGTCTGGTCGCCGCCAGTGTTCGGGGGCGGCGGGGGGGCGGGGGGGGTGCGGCGCGACCCTCCGTCTTCTCGGAGCGACGGTGAGGCCCCGCTCGGGGGCCTTTGCGGGCGCCCCGGGCAGGCGGGAGCTGCGTCGCTCTGCGCTGCGCGGCCGCGGTCCGAGCTCGGGGAGGGGGGGTGGGAGGCAGGCTGGCGGCCGCTGACAGGTTGCTCCTGGCGCCATTGCCGTGGCACGCCCGGGAGGAGGGCAGGATCCTGCCGAGCGGTGCTGAGCCGCGGCCGGGGGCGCCGGGTCTGGGGAGAGCCATCAGCCGCCTGTTGGCAGCCCCCGGCGTGGGGAAAGGTTATCCCGGCCGGCCCTTATCCTCATCGCCTTCTCCATTAGTCCTCCAGACAAAGCGGTGCCTGGGAAGCAGCAAACGCGGCCGATGGTCGCGGCAGCCGAGCCCGGCCTGGGGAAGTGGGGCAGCAGACGCCCCCGGGCTCCGCCGGACTGGCCGGGCTGGCCCGGGCGAGGGGCGATTGTGTCACCGGCTGTCTGGCACCAGCCCTGCTGTCGGTCCTGTTTGTCATTCCCGAGGCTGCGCTGGGTGCGGGGCTGGGGAATGACGGGGTGGTGCTTGGGCGAGCGCTCGGCCTTCGCCGAGGAATAGCCTTGGAGAAGGGGTGCTTGTAGGTCTGTAACAAAGGTCTCTGTCTAAACGCAGAAGGCTCCGTTTAACCGTATCAGTTAAAGCAATGCGATATCCTTCGTGTGGGATGTTGCAATATCCCGAGTGGGGGGTGTGTTCCTAAAGGAGGGGGATGTATATGTTTCTACTGGTATTCCCATGCAGGAAGTTCAATAAGAAAAATGATCTTGTAATAATATTTTGTTAGGAAATTGCACCACCTGTCCAGACAGGTTGGTTTGTACACAGTATGGTGTACAGGGTATCCAAGTTACCTCACTGTCAGGTTTTTTCAGTGTTTCATTTGTCCCTGCATAATTTGTTTTTTAAAATGAAGTGGGTGATATTAGCAAAATAAACCAAAATATCAAAGGAAATCCTGACTGTTAGAATAAGAGGAAATTAATACTTTCCCTTTTTTGTGTGTGTGTTTTTGGTTGATAGTTTTGATTCAGATTCCTCTAACTGGAACTGTTCTACATAGTTTATTCATTGTTAGAATTATTCCTTATTACTGGCATTGTTTCTCAGAATTGGTGTAGCAATATTAGTGCCAGTTGATACTGAGCTGGGAGCTGTGTGTGATGCAGCAAGTAATTCCCTGGTGCCTGTGTCACATGCATCACTGGGCAAGTTCCGTAAGGTGTGGCCGCCATGGCATTAAATTTGGTGATGTGATTGAAAGGGATCAGGGAAAGGTGGAGTGGAGGCCTGAGAAATTTCTCAAAGATTTTTGAATAATTTCTTTTCCTAAAGTTCTCTCATCTCCACCAAGACCATCTTGCGTATTATGATGTGGCTAGTAATCATTAACAAAAAATTGTCCTCGTCTAACGTTAAGCTGTGGTTTGTTGGTTGTGGACTCTGATTAGCAGTCACAGAGATGATATTACCAGTATTAGCAAGAAATTCTGGCAGCATGAAGCTGTGAAGGAAGACTGTTTAGGATTTTTCTTGGTAGCAGTCTGAATAACATGGATTTGGGATTTCTGTTTGGTGTGGTAACTCTGTTTGGGGATGGGGTTTATCAGTAAGCCAAGAGTTCCTAATATATGTTAAGTAGCCTGTGAGGTGTTAGTAGTTTGATCAAATGATAATGTGGACAGCAAAGTATTGAAGTCAAGCAAATCCAAACCAGCATTATAAACCAAAGAGGAAATCAGCCAGCAAGTCAGGGGAAAGGAATGGAACCCCATTCACGGTGGAGTTTTGAGAATCGTAAACCATCATCAAGACCTTCTTTCTTCTGCTTGTCGGAGAAAAACTCAAAACAAAAGTCTTCTAAGTCATGTTCCTTGATACTTATGAAAGCCCAGGGATAAGCAAGGCTTGAAAGGCTTTACCTTAGCATAGCCCTGACTGCAGTTTCTACTGTGGTGGTTTCCCCCCACCGATGGGGACAAGTTATCAGGCAGAGGTTTTTGTTATTGTGGTCTTCTGCAGTGGGAAACAGATTTCTGTTAATGTACTGAATGACTTCATAGAAATCTTCATGAACATTAACAAAAAAAAGTGAAAAATGCCTAGTTCTCATGTAGGGCAGGTGTCATCCCAGGAAGGCCTTCATTATAGCTTCAGCCTGTAGCGTGCTTTGAAGAGAAGCCAGGGAGGAAGCTCACACAGTAGCCTTGTAGAGATGAGTGATGGTACAGACAGCTGAGATCTGTGTTGAAGAGAAACCATGTGCTTAATGAAACAGTGGGAGAAGTGGTTATCTGTTCCTAGAGCATAACTTTAATGTGGATCTTCCTTGCTGCAATCAAAGGCTAAGCTCTGAATTTGGCAGCTGTCTGCCTTGAATTCAGCTCCAAATGCTTTGTAGCACTCTGAAAACCGCTCTGAGATATGTGCCAATTAGGAGGGAAGGATAGCAGGCATTAAGTGCAGCAGGACTGTTGTTGGGATGGCGAGCGAGTCTGAGCTTCCCAGGGGCTGAGTTCTGCCGGGAAGGGAGCTGCAAGTTCCTGAAGCACCCCAGATGTTCCATTCAGTGCACGACACAAGTTTTTCCTTAAATAGCTTATGGTCTCAGTCTACAATCCTGCAAGGCATTTTTTGAGACCAGCAAACTGCTGTTTCCATGCTGCCTCTGCAATGTAAAAAAGCTTTGATCTAGAAGTGTGGGGTGAAGAAAGTGAATGAGACAGGAGTTTTACAGCAGCATTTCATGCGGCCATTCCATTGTACGTGCCTGTGTACTCTGGCTCTATTTAAAATGGCAAATTCCATTTCTAAGTCAACAGAGAGAGATGGGAGCTCCTGCCCTCGGTCTGCCTGTGTGTGGGTGTGCCTCGGCATGTGCAGAGCTGGGCTGGTTTCCCACTGACGAGCTATTTTGCACCACGACACTTGGCAGATGGATGGACAGGGGTGGGCTGGAGGAATAGCAGCAATACTGTCCCTTTCCTGAGCTGCACCAGTTGCCCTGTGGCATTGTCTGAAACGGGGGCATGTTTGAATTGGGTGGAGGTGCATAAAAGGGCTAGGTGGTTGTGCATGGCATTTTGTTTTTAGCAATAGAAAATTCTGTAAATGTTTTTAAAATAATGAAATGTGGAATGTTGGTTTGTGTATTAAAGGTGCCAAGGACTTTGCAGCACAGCTTGTGAGAAACATAGAAACATCATCTGAGGAATGTGCTTATTGTAGAAGTGATTAAATACATTGGTAAACTTTAGCACTAATTTGACCAATACTGCCCCAGTATTAGACAAATGTGACACTTTTTTTTTTTTTTCCATTAGGTTTGTTTTACATTTTTCATTTGCTCTCTCAAATACTTTGCTATCAAACATGCTGCTTTTATAAATTAAATCTGCTTCTTGGTAATGGCTGTTAATCTGGCATCTGACAGTCAATCTGTCATATTACTGCTTCTTAGATCATCACTGAGAATGTGTTTTTATAAACAAGTAAAATCCCAAGTGAAGTACACAAGAGATTTGTTCTTTAACACCTTCTGGTCCTTTAGATCCCTGTACAGATTAAGGGCCACATCATTTACACGGTTCACAGTTTTGGATAGAGTTCACAGCGAAAGTGATGCTTTTGAGAGCTTGTGATTTTATTTGGGGATTTGTGAGTTTATTTTTTTATTATTATTTTGCCAAGTTCTGATTTAGACTGTGAATAACACAATGCTATATAAACTTCCCTGTATAAACTGTCTTCATATATTTTTCATATTCTATCTGTAAGATAATTTTTAAAAGTTCATGGTGTACAGTGACTTGCTAGTTTACTGTACTTCAGGGGCTGCTGCAATACCATTCTTCAATGTTTCCCTTGCAAAACTGACGAAGGAGAAATGTTTAGCAATATGTATTCCTAAACGTTTATAGAAAACCACTCGCATTTTGGTAACTTTGTGATTCCCATTCCTGGAGAGAACATGCTAATTTTCTCGCATCTCTCAGCAGTAATGTAAACTTTCAGCTGTTTTTCTAGACAATCTGTCTTTCCCTTTCAAGGACATAGTCTTCTGATTTCCTGACGGAAAGTATTTTATTATTCCTAATAATGCCAGTAGTTCTCTTCTGCCAGGAACAGCCAGCTTCCTCCAGTAACTCTGATCTTGCCCTGAGCAGAAAACTTTGGATTGATGTGGCGGCCTGAGCAGCCCCTTCCCTCATCATTCAGATCTTTAAGCTTAATATCCAGAAATAGGGATGATTGGTTGTATATGCTCAGAGTACTTGTTGCTGGTATTCAACTGAATGGATTTGTCAGAATATTTTGTTTGGTTTTTGTCAAGATTAAGATTATTCAGTTTCCAGAGGAGAAAGGGAAAAGGTGACTATCTGAAATGTTCCCTGTTAGAGTCAGTCTTTTTGCCTTTTATTTTCCTTTTGCTCTCAGTATGAGTTGGTTGCATCACATGGGCATCTAAAGTCAGATGTTTAGCAGCCCAGCCCACGACTTTGCGTCCTAAGCATGGCTGTCTCTCCCTGCAGTACAAGACCTTGGCAGCTCTGGGGGCTTTTGCTTTGGCTCCTGTGAGCGTGCAGCAGCCGTGCCTTGCTAGTGAGCACTGGGCTTTCATCAGGGTCGTGCCATGTGTTGTGCCAACACAACCTGGTGCCAGTAATAGAAGTGGCTGTGGGGCCTGGTGTTTACGCACATTGCGACATTGGCACACGTAAGACAGAAAGGGTTTGCGTAGTGAAACTGTCCTGTCTGCACGTGGTCCTGGGTAGGTTAATGAATCCTGCCATCAGTCTGTTAGAACATGATCTGCCGTTGCAGCCATTCCTGTGTGTGTGAAGTGCTTTGTAGCCATCACAGGTGTCATATAGAGGATTTTAAAGCAGAACTAATGAGATTAGTAGTGTGTTCTTCCTTAATGAAGTCTAAGACATCACTGAAAATTAAAAAAATAAATAAATCATGACAGTGAAATATCTTTGAGGGGATGATAAATAACTGCTCATAAGAATAAGCACATAGTTCTGTGCCTGAGAAATGTCTGTGTTTTTACCAAAAGCTCATTTTCTAACATTTCCACAAGCCACGGGTTGGTACTTGCACAATTAGTGTGCAGAGATAACCGTTAACCGCTTCACATTCCCTCCTAGTCCAGGGTTTGGATTGTGGCTTTCTGCTTTGTGCCTGCCTGGCAAAGCAGAGGCACTGTGCTGGATGGGTTGTGGAAGGGGGGGCAAAAAAAGATCACAGAGTAAATTAATTAAATGCCAGCACTGGGGTTGACTAGATATCTTCATAACAAACATCTTTAAATGTGTGTGTGATAAAGACCAGCATTTGCTGATTTTTGAGGATTTTCAGCAAGGGTGCTTCAGTTCATTGCTCAGAGCTACAGCTCTGGAGGAGGCTACAAGAAGATGATGTAATGGGATTCCTGAGCGCTGATAAGCCTCCTCTGTTCAAGTGTTGCAACATGCAACTCTGTTGTTGCTGGTTGTAGTATTGTGTTCATTGCTAGGACATTTTGTTGTTGTTGCTGTTACAAATTCCTTTACATTTCATAGAAACCTTGTGCTAAAAGGCTATATAGGAGACTTTTTAGTAGAAATGCTGGATATTCTTTACCTGAGCATTGATGCTACTGATAATCACCTTCAAAAACTTGCTAGGCAGGAAGTTTTTCTTTTGTTTGTCTAATTAGGTTTTCAGTTTGCCTTTTTCCTGAGATTCGGGGGGTTCTGAAAACGATAACTCTAGCCAGGCAGGAATGTCACAAAATTGTTATTTTTACACAACAAATTCTCTCAGCTCTTTCTTGCTTATACTTGGAACTGCTTTATTTTTAGACTCATGCTCAAACCTTATAGTAGCACAGCATTTGCAAATTAAAATTCTTCCAGCAACAAGCATCTTTGCAGTGCGAATGGTACAAAAGGTCATGGCTTTCATTGCAGAATGTGTGCTAAATTTGGGGTAATTTCACTTTTGTGCAGTTGCCTTCAGCTTCCCTGCTTTTGTAGGTCCTGTCAGTACTGGGGGCTGCCATTGCACTTAGAAAAGCACAAGTGTAAGGAGTTTTGCACTACTAGGTGCAGAGTAGTGAATTCACAGTAATTTGGAAAAGACTAAAAATATAATTGTATGTAAACAATTGGGTAGAGTGGACTCTTCTTAAGGTAAAATGTTCTGATTAGTTTGAGGGGTTCATTTGCCATTTTCTTATACATTCATGAAAAAATGCTGGTAAGTTATTGAACTTACTAAAATATCAGGATGTCTGCTTTGGAAATTTATGTATTGGCTTGAAAATCTGCTCAGATATTTGGAAAGTTCTTTGGAGTGCATTGGTGAATTTTACTTTGTGAAAACAAAACAACAGAAGTAAAAAATAAATATTACCATATAGTAGTACCCACTTTGAGTCTTAGCCTATTGTAAATATTATGATATAGGTGCCTAGGTATTTTTGCTGTTGAGTACAGTCCCTGGAAGAGGCCCAGCCTAAAAATAAACAAAGGTAACTGGTTTCAGATGTCTGATTCCAAGGACCAACTGACTCTCTCTGTAAGTGGGAAGCATGTTGTGATGAAACGGGGTCTGTGGACACCAGGTTTGCACCTTTCAGCAAATCCTCTTATTTGGAGCATTTATCATAAAGGTCATTCTGAATTCACAGTCATTAAAACATGATGTCACGGCTAGTTTTGTGTGGTTTTTCTCCTTTATGAAAGAAAGGAAAAATGCCAAGAGCATCTATATACCCCCATTAAGAAATATATTTAGGATACAAGTGACTATTTGTCTTAGGTCTTCAAACACGAAAGAAAACTGCAATTAAAAGGTATCAAGCAAATAAAATGTACTTCTGAAGTAAAGTTTATGAATTTGAGTGTTTAACACCAATGTTATTGCTTGTCTCATATTTGTAACAGCCTTTGAGATGGGGGTATTATACATAGACCTTTCTTCCTCATGTCTACTCGTTAGTTTTTCTTAACAAGAAAAAAAAGTTTGTAGATTTGACAAAAATTGATAGTTGCAGTAACTTTTTAAAGTGGGTTAATTTAGGGTACTAATATTAATTAAGATTTTATGGTACTACCTAGGGAATAGCCAAAGATGGAAGTCCATTATCTTTAAAATGTTAGAAATGCAGAATAACAAGTAACAACACAGGCAACGTCCCCGTCTAAAGGTAAGTGGAGATGGCAGTAGTGGAGCTGTAAGTCTGTAGTAAGTCAGATGCCTCTTGCATATAACTGAGCAGGAAGGCATCTCCAATTAGTTCATTCCAGTGATTTGATCTGGGTGTTCAGTGCTATCAGGGTTTTGAACTGTTCGCATTATGCACTATGTTTATTTCTGTCAGATTTTCCTGCATTCTCCTAATTTTTCTCTTAAGTAAATGAACAGTTTTCAGGTCAGAGGTTTTGATAGAGCTGACCTCTGCGTGTTCAGTCACAAATGTGTGTGGGTAAAAGCAGCGTGATTGTTACTGAAATTGGAGGACCTTGCAAGTATTCTGGCTTTGGAATTGTGGGTTTGACTTGCATGGAGCTGGTAAGAGACATTTGGCACCATCTAAAACTTGTGATTTCATGTTCTTTCAGTACCAGTGTGTGGGTGCTGTGTAGTGCTCTGCTATCTTGTCAGCATTTCAGTCTGAACACTGCTTGGAGTGATAAAACCTTCTCTCCCATGTTTGGGAGAGACTATACACTTCTGGTTTTGGTTGTAATGGAGTGCATACTAGAGCCTTTTCAGGGCTCATCTGTCACTCTTCATGAAATGTAGTAATATCAAAGTAATTTGATTATGCAACAATCCTTTTTTTCCAATTTTTAAAAGCTTGTGAGAAATTATTTTGCAAGTCAGCCTTGTGAAGTTAGTGTCTGTGCCTGCTCATGGAGCACAGAGTCACATGGTGACTCCTTTTCTTTACATTTGGAAGCAAATTTGATTTTTATTCCTTTTATAGACTGACGGAACTGACTTAACTGCTAATGCTTTTTTTTTGTTGTTTATTTACATCCAGCAGGGCATAAAACATGGTATCTTTGTGGAAAACCACCTTCTGTGTGGTGAGTTGTAAGCTCTGTTCATCATGCTGCATGTATCTTCTAGGCAAGACAGTGACTTCAAGGGCTGAATGCTTTGTGTACTACTTTAAATAGTAATTTATTTCTTTCAGATAGGCATGTATTTAACGGATGCTTTGCAGCAGAATGCCATGATTCTTAGCAGTGGTTTCTGTAAAGATGTTTGTAAGAGCTCTGAAGCTTTAGATTATCAATCTGGCTGATACTGGCTTTCCCAAATGTCAATGAAATTCAATAGGTCTGTTTTTAAAGAAACAAGGGAGACTGGGAAGAGATTGGCTTTCAGTAAGAAGCAGTGACAACAGAAAAATGACCCTTTTGGGGTTTTGGAGGGTACAATGCTGCAACTTTGAATAGAAAAGCTTTTTCAAGGTACGAGCGGGATCACTGATAAGTCCTTGCATCTCCCACAAAGAAACTGACACTCTGAATCATTGCCGCAAGTATGGATTCTTTACATCAAGCAGTGCATGGTCTTATTTGCTAAAACTTGTGTGAGATCTGAGTTCTTGCTGTCCACAGCGGCCAGGTTGAAGGCCCCGTGAGGTGCCTTGAGTTAATGGCGGGCAGGCTGGGGCAGCCTGAGGGCTGTGAAGGGCGGGCTTCGGCCTGTGAAGAGAAAGGCACGTTTCTCTGGTGTTACCATTACTTATCAAATTGCACATCAATCCTCCATGTTCTTCTAGAGAATAAGTGTTTCCTGTCACCTCATCCCTGGGTCTCTTAGTTGAGAACAGCAGCATCTAGTCTGAAGTTTGCAGGCCGCGCAATGGTTTCCAAAACAGGGAATATGGTTTTGTTACGGCTGACGTGGTTGTGTGCTGGAGGAGATTGTAACTTGTCTGAGTTCAAATACAGTCACCACATGCCATTGCTGGGATTTATTTATCTATTGACTCTGATGAGTCCAGAGCTCTCGACAGCAACAGGGAGAGGTTGGAGTGCCTGCTGGGCAGGGCTGCTGAGGGCACCCTTGGTGAGGTGTTGTGCGGTGGGTCGTACGGGTGCTCAGAGAGGCAGCTTGGCTCAGATCTCACAGCCTGGGATTTTAAATATCTCCCCCAGAGAGAAGAGGGAATCCTTTAGTAACTGTGCCAGTTTTAGTGAAGTTGATGTGGCTTTCCTGAATTTCCTAAGAAACTTATAGTAAAGACCAGAAATGTTAAATAAATGGCTTTAATAGAAGCCTGAGTTGAAAATGTAATAAAATAAGCATGGTGATGTGTTCACGTTTTATTTATTTTGAACAGCTTTTGGAAAACTGGCATTATGAGATATAAAAAATAATTGCTGTGCTGGATAATTGAAACATGACAGTATTTAATAGAACAAGAACAGATACTGCTGACAAAGTAGAAAACAGCAAGAAAAAAAACTTAAATCAGAGTTTATATTGAACTAATCTGGCTAAAAATAGGATAAATCTCTGCAGCTGTTTCTCTGTCAGCTTGGGTTTGTGGTACTGGGTCCAGGCATTGGCCTGGGCTGCCCAAACTCACAGCCTCCACTGCGATGCTGCAGCAGGACAGTCACTTGAAGAGCTGAAAATGTTAATTACTACAGCTAAAATAACAAACTAAAACTGTGTAGCTGGATCTACAGTGCATGTCCGCAGTTGAGGAGAATGTGTATTATTCATTAGTAGTTAACTTACAATTTGCCATTAACATAAACAGAGGTAATGACTGTAATAGAGTGTAAAATTAAAATCAATAATCATGTAGTGTTGATTTTCAGATTCTTCTTAAGGTTTCATGTTTATGTATAGACTATTATTCTTTGGCAGTGCGAAAATTCAAATATGCAAATATTAAACCCTTGTGTTAAAAAGGTATACGTTTCTGTGAAGTAGGGGTTGCAGGGAGGGAGGATAATCTCTATCTCTTCTTTAGGACATGTGAGATCGCTTTACATACGTGCATTCCTGTTTAAGTTCAGTTTGTAAACGGGAAAGCTCCCTTTTTGTTTGAGGGAGTTTCCATACACCAACAAAGAAACAGAAGAAATAATAGAAAACACCTATTACTCTATTTTTCATGGGAGCTTTCTGGCATAAAACTGCAATCCAGGACCAGTGTGAGGGGACTTTTACCCCACACCTCCTTGCTTCCTGAAGCCCTTTCATTCTTAGGAGACGGAAGCCCTCCCCAAAGCCATCACTGACTTGGTGTAGTGATGAGCTTGGTCCGTGCTTCTCCATGCATTGGTTTCTTGAAAGCAAAGTGAGGAGCCTCTGCAGCCCTCCTGGCTGCAGGCGTGTTTCTAGCACTGCTGCAGATCTGCCCAGCTTTCAGGCTATTTCAAGATGCTTGAAATACAGTGGATAATTGACAAATGAGAGATGGTGAGTGACAGATCAAGAAGTGATGCTGGCTGCTGGAGAGGGTCTGGGGTGCATGTGTGTGAGTCAGAGAAATGTGTTTGAAATAAACTCATTAAGTAACTAATGTTCCTTCTATAGGTGTTGTCAGTGCTTACGATGCTGTGGCAGGAGAGACCCAAGACCTCGTACTGTTTGGCTTGGCCACCCAGAGAAGAGAGACCAGAGATACCCTCGCAATGTGATCAACAATCAGAAATACAATTTTTTTACATTTCTCCCTGGGGTAAGTGTGAAGAAAGTTGCTTTTCATCATCCTGCCTCAATGCTTACTCCAATTTCAGGGGTTTTGCAGTAGATAGGTGAGGAACCTGATGTCAGAAGCTAAAGTTCAGGTTGCATTTGATGGGCCTTCTGCAAAGGCTGCCTCAGAGCAGCAGCAAACCAGACATGGATCAGTCCTGAGTGTCCAGGGCTCCTTTAAGACTGCATTAAGTTAGCATTTAGACACTAGAGGAGCATGCAAAAATGTTTCTGGTGGTTTCAATATATAACTTCTGAAATCCCTTAATCTCCTCCCTCCTCTTTTAATTTCTTTTTTCTTTTTTTTTTTTTTCTTTCTTTCCAGGTGTTGTTTAACCAGTTCAAATACTTCTTCAACCTTTATTTCTTGCTTTTGGCCTGCTCTCAGTTTGTCGTTGAAATGAGGCTTGGTGCACTTTACACATACTGGGTTCCTCTGGTAGGTAATTTGAGGTTTATTTATTCAAAAAAGTTTCATTTTGATGAAATTTCTTTTGCTGCCTTTTTTCTAGGGCATAAGTTTGCACCTTAAATCATTTTGTTAGATTACTTCTTCAGGACAGCTCCACACATGTCATAGTGTAGATGCCTGTTCTAGCTTTAAGCTTTATTTTGTAGAGGTTTGGCAGGGATGTGAGAGGACTATGCCTCGAACTTGTTCATCTGCAGGGTGTTAACAGGCACAGAGCTCTTACTACTAGCCACAGCGACTGCAAGGGCAGCAGGACTTTGTGAGTAACATGAGAAAACAAATGAAGACTGGAGTGTGTGTCGTTCACAGCTGCATCTGAACATAGTGTGCTCATGGAGGGTGTGTGGGGGGTGTTGTGCCCTCGCGGGGTGATCATGCAACGACCAGTGCTTGGGGGAGCCCAGAATAGCCTGCCAACTGCAGTGAAGGACTGAAGGGCACCTTTCAAAAGTGACCTTAATGAGTGGCCATATGCGCAATGATGGCAAATTATGCTCCCCTGCCAAACAGTTTGACCTGTGGCCTTGGGATAGGTCAACAGGCTGCTTCATAGTTCAACCACATTGTAAAAAACAAATGAAAAAACTGAGAAACATCCCTCCACAAACCTCCCATACATAAAGATAAATAGGAGACACATTCACACACATTCATTCACACTTGCTCAAGGTGCAGATACTCTTTCCTTCCTGTAAATTATTTGCCCTTTTCTTTTGATAGCCACGTGTCTCACCTATGATCAAAGGAAATCAATAATAATCAGTTTTGAAGCAGAAGCTCCAGTGCTGTCAAAGCTCAGAAAGAGGAATAGTTTCATAGAATGGACTTTTTAAATCTCTAAAATGCACTGCATGAACCAGTTACCACTGCTTAAATGCTTAAATATAGGTACCTGTATATTTTTTCTTTTATTTCAGTAAAACTGATTCTCCTTCTGTGTGAATAACTTCTCTGTTGTACTTCAGATTATAGTATCTTAGAATAATTTTGGTTTAGACAGACATCTGGCCCAACCACTCAAAGAAGGGCTGCCTTTAAACTTAGGGTGGTTGAACTCATCTACCTGAGTTTTTAAAATATCCAAGGATAGACATAATTTTTATTTTGAAGAAATGACACAAAACTAACTATTTAAAAAGCACAGGGTTCTTTCTAAGACGCTACTTGTGCACCAGTTTGAGAAATAGTGGTGGTAGAAACGTGTGGCTCTATTAAGGGACCTGAGGTGGGGCAAAGGAAATTTTTCCTGTCTTTTAGACTTCCAGTACAGTGAAATCCTTGGTAAAAGCCAGAAGGAAGTGAAGGGGTTAGCTTTGGGGCATTGCTACTAAAATTCTGATTGTATTAAAGCCTGGCTTTCACTGAATTCTCTCTCAAGCGTGTGCTGTATTGCATTTGCTGTATCAATCTAATGCGAGTTTCATAGGATTCTGTTCTGTAAGTAAAGTAGACTTGCACACAGAGACCTCTCTTGCTGGGTTTTGCATAGGCAGTTGTGACTTGTCAGTGCCAGGTGAGCAATTAGAATTTGGCATATGAGCTGCCAGAAAGCAGGAAAAGAAAGGTCTTTGTTCAATTACTGGCTGCTAATATGAGTGTTGGGGATGGAATGACATACGAGATGACACAGTGAGTCGGCACATATGGGAATATTTTGGGGCAGTTATTTGAAGACTCTTCAAACAGCTGAAACACAAATTGAAAATTACAGATGCTTTTTTTTTTTTTTATTTTGGGAAGTGGATAGGAATTTCTAGCTAAATGCACAAAAGCAACTTGTAAAGAGAAGAGAAATGTTCCTTCTTTTATTGGTCTCCTGGTTATGGGAAAGAGATATTCCACAGTTGTGCAAAACAGATGGTTGAGGTCCTGAGTGTTGGGGGATGAAATACTTCTCTGGAAATACTGTATTAATGGCTTCTTTCTTTCCATGTTTGTAAACACAGGATTGAATACGGGCATTTTTTAAAAAAAGCACAATTGCCCATCCTTGGGGTTCTTCATGTGTCTTCATTTTTACATACTTCAGAAACATACTGCATTGCTTTTCAAGACTGGTATTAATTAATCAGGATTGTGCATTTAGATGCATATGTACGTATTAGAATTAGAGACTATTGATTTTTATTACAGGCTTGTGACAGCTGACAGGGGAAGTGTACTCAGTAGTTTAATAATTAAAGAAATGTCTCTCCTTCAGTTTCGGTAGCTCTTAGGTAACTCATCTTTCTTTTTTTGAGAATTTGAATTTTTGTTGTATTGGGTAGTGTTAGCAATGCTCCACAGCAAGACATCCCCGAGGTGGTAGAGGAGGCCAGGTTCACAAGTTCTTTGTGCACAGCTTAACAACTTGTACACGCTGTTCTTGGAGGTGTGTGCACAGCTCTTCTTTCTAGAAATGAAGTTTCTAGAAATGAAGGAAATTGCAACCACTGACAAAATCTCCTGTGTGTGTAGGTGGGTATTTACAGACATTTCATGTGTTTTTCATGTAACCCTCATCACTCTGCCCCTTTCTGTCAATATGAAACTTTTTTTTTTTTTTCAAAAGAAATAATCAGTATGTGGTTCCAAAATACAGGTTGTAAAAAGTTCATTTTTCTTCTGTAATGGGTGAGGAGTGTTTTAACTGTTTAGTGAGTCTGAGATGAATAGTACCTAATAAAAAAATCAAACAACTTTGTGGTACTAGTCCTATAAAGACTTGCTTTGCATTAACTTAGTTATTTTTTATATAGTGAAGAATGTGATGTGGGCATTTTCCTCATGACAAGACAAAATGAAATGACTGCTTATATCCACAGAAAAGTAGGGCTGAAACCTTCATCAGACAAATGTGTAACTATACTATGAGTTGTTCACATTAATATGTTGAGTGCTTATTTGTGTAGACTGTCTATATACATACACAGAAATACACACGCATTATATATATGTATATATAAAAAAAAAGGTTTATATACATTTCTGTATAGACTTCTATATAAAGAAATCTCCCTGATTAGGTGAGCGAACTGATGGCTTTGTGGTGGAGGGAATACTGGTTTTTGAGGGATCCTGTCTTACCTTGGACTTTTGTGTAACTCCTCAGTCTTGGTTACTCACCTGTCAAGTGAGATGAAATATGTTATTTACACTCTTCAGATAAACTTCACAAAGATTTTCATGGGGAGCTATTGGCAGAGCATCACGATAATGCTGAGAAAAATAAAATTTAAAAAAAGGTTCTATTTTTTTTTTTAAGCAACGAGCCTGTTGCCAGTTTGCTATTGGGAGTTCTGCACAGCAGTGCATAATATCACTATAATGATTTAGTGGGAGAAGATCGAATAAGGAAATGCAGATTGTTGGCATCGGTACTGATAAATATTGCTTTTATTAGAGGCAGATGTGATTTTTCCTGACCTTTTCATCCATTCTGTTCCCCCTCCCTCCCACCCCGCTCCATGCTCCTTTTAGGGATTTGTTCTTGCTGTTACCGTCATCCGAGAGGCCACGGAGGAGATCAGATGTTACATGCGCGACAAGGAAGTGAACTCGCAGATCTACAGCAAGCTCACAGCGAGAGGTCGGCTCGGTGGCTCCAGCGCGCCCGCTGCATCCTGGCGCGGCCGCGGCAGCGCTGGGGGTTGCGACTCAATCAAACGCTGCTGACAGTCGGAGAAGCAGAGTTCAAGGAATGGGGAGGGGGTTGTGGGCTCGCAGGCACGTGGCTTCGCGGCCATGCCACCGCTCCTGCCTCTCTGGAGGCCTCGGAGGGCCGGGTGGCTTCTCGTGGATGGTTCCTCACTGGCCGGCAGCGGATGCTGGGCCTTGCTGAGAGCGTCCCAGGGAGATGCACAGCTAATGCTGGGGGGGAGTGTGTGTGTTAATTGCTTCAGATAACTTCAGAGCGTCATCTTGGCAACTCAAGGCATGGGGAACAGGCAGACAGAGCGTTTACCCACGCGGGAGCCTGCTTGGTGGGCTGGCAGTTCACCGCAGCCAGCACCAGGCAGGGGGGAGCTTCCAAGCAGCTGATGTGTTGGTTTTGAACCCTACTTGCACCTAACTCCAGTGTAGGCCAAAACTTCCCTCCCAGTTATTGTCCTTGGTGGATTAGAGTCGTCAAAGAAAATGAAACTGGATCTGAATTACTCTAGGTTTTGGAGGTGGATGTTTCCAGAAGGGAAATGTGTTTTGCTTCCTGCAAAGCTGTGGTGTCAGAGAAGTGCTCTGTAATGTTGCATGGTTGAAGGGAGCAAGAGGCAAATACAGCACATAGCATGGTAGGAAGAAAACAAGAATGGAGCTACAATTGCTGTGTGATGTTTGGGTGGTGGGGTTTTTTCATGTGCCTGGTTGTGTGGTGGTGCTTGGTTGTGTGGTGGTGCTTGGTCATTTTTGTTTTATTTTCTTCCAGTTTTGGTAATAGTGCATCTCTTTGCCCCCTGCATGTGTTTTTTGCTTGTTCACCCTGTAAGTAGGAGAGACAGATGTAAGGATTCCTATAAGCTACTAATTCATATTCTTTAATGGAAACAACAAATGTGTACTTAAAAAGAGAGGAGGATCCACATAGGCAGTCTAGGACTGTGAAACTTTAAGAAGGTGGTTATGCAGAGGTAGATTCAACTAAGGAGGAGGAAGGTAGGTTGCGTCCTGGTGTCTGGGGCTGGGGACCCTTTCAGCACAGGTACCGCAAATCATAGTTAAGTACAAGTACTCTGTGTACTGAAGGAGCTTGTGAGTGTATGTGTTAAATTTAAGGTGACTTAAGATACTGACATGTTCCATCACTTATTGAACATGCAATAACAGCTGAATTTCATATTTTTTTTCTTGGTTGTACCAGACAGGGATTTAGATCATGAAAGCCCATTGCTAAAAGAGACTGTGATGTGTTATCATGTCTTTTGTGTGTTTCTGTTGGCAGTGACTGATGTAGTTCCTCAATATTTGCAATATATTCTCTTGTACTTTTTTTTGTATATATCATCCTGAGCCCCTTCCTCCAACTGTGAGGAGTTTGGAGGCCAGGTTTGTAAGTGAGCCCAGGCTGCAGCTCAGCTGGGGCTGATCCCTGGCTCTGGCCATTGTTTACAGCCCTGCTGTACCTAACAAAGACATTTAAATTCTTGTTTGAAAAATCGAATGCTGCCTCACTGTGGAGTTACTCTTAATACCATGACAATGATGGTGAGGCCAGGGTTTTGTTTTTAAAAAGGGAATGAACTGAATTTAAGCAACTTCTTTTCTTTTTTCCATTTCCAGTTTCTTTGTTATGAAAGTTTATACCCCTGAATTAAGATGCAGTGAACTATGTGTAGTAAAAATATGCTGCTTTTAACACTTGCACTTTTCAGAATAAGGCTGCTTTCTAAATGTAATTGCTTAAGGCTGTATATATTTTGCATGCTGGGAATTATGAGCCAACTCCAAACTAGAGAGTTTGAGTTTCTGAATATTAAATCCCCTTTTAATAACGTGTTCTTACTACAACACTTAAAATGCTTGGCAACCAACAAAAGCCTCATCCAGGAGGGGTGTACTACATCTATTTAAAGATATAAAAGAGTTGCCTTCTGGATTCTATTCAATGATCTGTAAGGGGCCTGACCTCTCCTTTAGTTCTTTTCATATTGCTATTACGTTTCCCATGAATGATTTCCCTTCCCCCAGTCCTTTAACTTTTCTAGTTTTGTGAAAGAAACCAAGGAGGATTGGCAGCTGGGCACTAGCTGAAAATTTTAAGCTACTTGATTTAACACGAATTTGGTGCAGAAACAGGAATGAGGCACTCTAGCAGTACAGAGTAGGAAAACCACAGAAAATTATTTGATTTTCTTGTGGTTTGGGAAGAAAAGTAAGTTGCTGTCTCTCACTGAATCTCAGTTACTCAAGCTTTTCAGGAGACCTGAACATCTACTTTTCCACTGATTAAAAGCTTAGCACCTATGAGTTGGGAAGTTCGTTGTGAGGCCACCATGGCTGGGGGTGGAAGAGTATTGTGTTTGTTTTATTTTATCTGTTAGCACAGTTAGTGCTAAAGTAGGGAAGCTTTCAAGGAAGCGTTTTTCATCAGGTCAGAAGTAGAAGCAGCAAATACCAAAATATGTTGTGAACAGCTGATCTTAACCATTAATTTTCAGTGTAGATTGACAGAGCTCCAGGTAGGACTTGCCTTGGACTGTTTACAGGCTGTTTCTTCTTGTTTGTTTGTTTCCTTTTCTTGTTGAACAGCGCAGTTCATGCTTTGGGATATTGACACAGCCCAGTACTGAAAAGGGGCTGTGCAGAAGGCTGGTGACGCACAAAGCCCTCTTAAATGTTGATAGATCCTTTTTTTTTTTTTTTAAGAACCTCACAATAGTTTCACCTCTAAAGCCAGTGTTTTGAGGGAGAGGGCTTAGGTGAGGCTCAGCACTGAGCACTGCTGTTTTGAAGATTGGCTATAATGGATTGAATGGAGCACTGTAGCTTTCTGCAAGCTATTTTTATTTCTCCTGAGTATCTTCACTAAGCTGCAGTTAAAGTGGCGGGAGAAGAGTTTTTCCCATCTCCAACCTTGGCCTCCCGGTGCAACCCCATGGATGTAAATGCATACTTAGGCCTGAATAAAGTCAGGGAAGACATGCTTATAGGCAGTTCTGAATAGGGATAGAAAGAAGTAAGCACATATTTAAGTGTTTTCCTGAATTGGGATCCTCTTGTCCTCTTTGTGTGCAGTTCCTTGTGCCCTGTGCAGAGTCAGGGCTGCAGGCGCAGATCCAGCTCCAGCACCCCCACCAGCCTGGTCCCCCACCCCTGGGGGGTATTCTGGATTTGCAGCTTTGCTCTTGTACAGGAAACTTTTTTTTTCATGCACACATCTTCTTAAGCTTTTTAAGATTCACTAAGCTGCTTGCTTTGTAGAGAAAAAGGAAGAATCCTCTTTGGATCCCCTTTTTTTAATTTTTTTTTTTTTTTTTTTAAATATAGTTGCTGTATTTCAGGGACTAATATTTTTGGAAGGCAGCATTGAGGCAGAGCAGACTAGTGTATTTTCTGTGTTCTCTTATTTTACATAACATCAGAACAACTCCACCCTGAACCTCATTTTCACTTTCTACCAATACACCATTTGTGTTCAAAATGATGAAAACAGCAGACTTCTGGAAAACAATTTTTTTTTTTTTTTAATAGAAAGCTTTCCATTTAAAGGACAGTTGTTTGGATTGTAATAAAAAATAATCAAATTTCAATCCCCTATTCATAAACCTACAAGCCTCCTTGTGTTCAGAAGTCTGTGTGCTGACTTTCTGCTTGATAGAAAGCTAGAACTGCGCTTGCAAATTCTTGGTTTGTTTTTCTTCTCTTGCACCCCCTCCTCCCTGGGTAACACAGCATAACAGAGAGAAACTCCACCGAAAGAAATGGGAAGAGACCTCCTACTGAGGGGTGCTACTTAAGATACAGATCATTGGCATTTACCAACCATATAAAAACAATATTTTCCCAAACCCTCTGAGTCCTGCTCCACAGTTTATAGAGCATAAGGCTGCAAAAAGCCAAAAGTTTGGTGCGGCACATCTAAACAAACTTTTTTTTTTTTTTTTTTTGATCAGTACCTCAGTGAAGCTCTGCAGACCTATTGTGAAATCCTGATTTAGGTGCTTGCATAGTAGAAAAAGGCATCTCTTCTGGCTAATATATTTAATACTTTAAATAATCTGCATTATGGTACATTCATCAAGCTGCAGATTTGTTGATAAGCTGAAGTTGAAGCAAACTGATTGCATTTTATGATGTTTACTTTTTTGTCTTTAAAAGCAGAAATCAGGACACAGCAAAGAATGAAACAAAAGGCAATCAAATTTTGAGAACAGGGTTTTTTTAATAGAAGATCAAGACTACTTACTTTTTAAGATTATGTTAATCACTGACTTATATTCTGATTAACTTCAGAAAATATAAACTGGAAACATTGTAAATGCTAAATAAACCTGTATATTTAGAGAAAACATTTGTAGATGCATTTATAAAAGCAGTAATTTATTACAAAAATATTTTTAATAGCAGAGCAATACTGGGAAATTAAGCAGTTGTGTTATTAGCTAGTTTCTGAAACATATATGAGAAAACATCTAATGTTTAGAAGGTAGTTTCCCTACAGAAAGAAAAAGGAATTACAGAATTCCCAAGATCAAAATAAAACTAATTCAAGTAAGTTGCTTTATGGGAGTCCTGAGTCAAAGGAAACATCTGGTCCCGTACCTTCTTAGCAGGACATGTGGTACATACTGCAGAGATGTCATCTGTGAGAGGCCAGGAATATGGCTGGAAAAGCAGAATTAGCTTTGCTACCTAAAAAAGGCATCTTATTTATATGGGAGTTATAAAAAATGTGTATTGGTTAGAAAGGCCCCCTCTTTTTTTACCTTAAAACAGCTGAGCTTGGGAGGGTTATTGAGCAAGATAAATCTGCTCCGGCTGCTTGGATTTTTCTCATATTGCAAAAGTTTTAAAGCAGATGATATTATTTTCAGAGTAATGATACCAAAACCCTTTTATGTGCATAATGATAGGAAATCATCATGTTATAGCTATGTCCAGCCATTAGTTTTTCTTTTCCAACATAATTTACATCATTAAGGAAAGCACTACAAAGATAAGTTTCCATTCCTGAATGCTGCACTTAGCGATTCTTACACTGTTAGTCACCAAATAAAACCTTGTGATCTGTAAGAGAAATACATAAACTAAGGCTCAACAAATCCACCTCTCCTTCCAACAGCTTTTTTGCACAGTGTTTTTTAGGAATTGCCGTGCCTCTGTGGGGAGAGCACACAGCCTTTTTCTCCTCCTCCGCACGGGAGAATATTCAAAAGCACTTTTTGTTGTTTTGTGAATAACCGTATTAAAAGGAGAGGAAGAGATGTTATCTGTCAGACCCTTTTAGTGTCATAGTACCTAACTTTGTATAGCCCATACAGAAGACTGCCAGGGATGCTTTTTTGGATCCTCTTGGAGTGCAGCTTTTCTTTTCAAGCCCCTGCGTAATGGACTCTTAATCCCCGGTATGCTTCCTGCCCCGGCAGAGATGTCTTTAGCCCAGCATTCATTTTGTTTACCCTTTTTTAAACTAGAAATCTCGCAAGGCAAAACCCAGAATCCGCACAAGACCTATGAGATATTTGTGAAATGGGCCATGACTGCTTATAATTTGTAGGAATAATTACAGCATGTAAGGAAGTCTGCATTTATTAGCAGCAGTGATGAAGCATGTTGTTAAGCACACAGTGTGTCACCAAAGCAGCAGGCTGCCGGGAGCCCAGAATGGCTTTCATTGTTAATTTGGAGCAGAAACACTGAAGCATATCCTGAGAAGGATGCTAATGAAGGGACTGCCAGTAGTAAAATCCTGGTGACCTTTGTGCTTTGTGCTAATTTCTGTTCCCCCTCCCTTCCCCCTTCTTCTTTCCCCGTGAGCTACTATCTGGCCAGTTAGCCCATGAATTTTGAGGTACAGTAGCAGTGTTGTCCGTGCCAGAGTGAGCTCCACGTGCCTCCCCCACTTCCACTCAAATCACAGCAGATTAAAGAGGCTTTTGTTGAAATATAACAGACAGACACATAGAGGCAGGGTTCAAATTAACTGATTATAAATCACTAGTTGGTCCGAGAAGCCAAATCTAGAGCCGGCTAATGATTTGAAATTACTAGCCAATTGTTAAATTAATCCTCTGTTTTAAAGCAACTGGGAAATGTTTGACAGCTGCAAAGAAATAAATATTTATGTGTTTTCTGTAGGACCTGTGCTCTGCAGGGCTTGTTCGGGCTGTGTCCATGAAGAGGCAAAGGAGAGGTGGTAATGCTGAGCCAGAAGAAACAAGAGCTGCAGCACAGAAGGAAATGAGCCAGGGTTTTAAGATGGGCCTGTTGTAATGATGGCTTCCAGGTCTTGGCTTGAGACTTGAGCTTCAAATTTTCAGCCACCTAAGGAAAAGAAGTCAGGAGTTGATGGTTCCCAATTCTGATTTTCTTATTCTTGCTCTGTTGTCTGCCTCACACTGAAAGGATTTTTTAATTCCTGGCCTAAGTAGTACCAGAAAAGTTTAAGGGCTTGTTTTAGAGTTGTCATTAGAGAGCGTCCAGGGGGTTTCTGCATCCAGGTCCAGAACTGCTAGATGAGAGGCTTTCAGCCCTTTTCACAAATTGGAACCCACTGCTTTATTTTCCCAGTGGGAGCAGTGGGCTTGGTTGAGTTGGTACAGGGCAGTGTTGCCTAATACTTGTGATAGAAATTTTACCCATTTCTCCAGAATAGAGAAGTGGAAGGAAGAGAGGTAAGGAGCATTGCACAGCACCCACAAACCCTGTCCTGCTGTTGCTCTAATGCACTGATATCTTTCCTTTGCAGGGACTGTGAAGGTGAAGAGCTCTAATATACAAGTGGGCGACCTTATAATTGTTGAAAAGGTTAGCATTTATATGTATCTTTTCTGTGTACATTTTTTTGCAAGACCATAGAAAATGAGATATTTTGAAGTCATATTTGTTTTACAGTAGGCTTAGAATATCAAGTGTTGACCTCTAGTTACAATATTTAATCAGTTTTCAGGGTTCAAACTCCCCTACCTCACCAAAGTAGCAACATCATCTTTACAAATGATAGCAAATCTGTAGATAGGCACATACAGCCCAACTTCTCCACTTATACTACGGCAAGATAAAAAAGCCTCCCTGGTACTATCTCAGACTGTAGGACACAGGTTAAATACCTAATAGAAATGCAGCATCCAAATGGTGCTTTGCGTGTAAACAGCAGAAGTATTGGGAGGCACAGTGATTCATTTGTAGGTGCTGGTGTGTAGAGGTGTATCTCCCCCTTCATACAAGTTTATATGTGGGGTTTTTTTATCCACTGATGTTTGGGTTTTTTTTTTGCTCAAGCACTCTTTGTGCCAGCAGCTATGACCTCTGAAACTGAGTATGAAAATATTGTGCACAAAAAAAGAGAAGAATGGTAGCTGTAGATTCCAGATACATGCTGTCCTCTAGCGTGGAACTTCTTGAAAGGAAACCAGCATTAGTTTAAAGTTTCTTCATACTTCTAGAATTACTCACTAGCCTTTTTGTAAACCTAGCCATTGGTGGGTCTGGTCAGTGGGAGCCGGCACCGGTTATTATTCTGCACTTGGAGTTCTGCAGGGAAGTGCGTTTAGGATTCAAAGCAAAATGAATACCAAGCTGTGGTTTGACAAAGAAATCCTCTTTCTCCTCCATATCCCCTTTGCTTGTCGTGGTGGGGCTGTGGAAGGCGGCTGCACGCACGTGCAGGGCTGTATGCACAATAATGGCCTTTCTTCTCCTAACAGAACCAGCGGGTCCCTGCTGACATGATCTTCCTGAGGACGTCGGAGAAGAATGGTAAACATCTGGAACCAATTGTCAAAATAGCCATTAACCTTTCACTGGTTGTTCAGAGAAAATTATCTTTTGGAAATGTGAAAGAAATAGATAATAGTAAAATTTTAGAGAGACAGAGAATTCAAATGCTTTTATGAACCACCACTTCTGGGGATGGTATAATCTGGTTTTGTTCACTAATCAAAGAATGTAGGTGGTTGAATCCAGGGTGAATTAATCTGGGTGCGTAACAGTTTGCACTTTAGATGTAAATCATTTTACTTACCATTCAGGTTTGTTTTGTTAAGTGTGGGATAAGGAAATGTTTGAGCAGAAGGATTAGAAAATACAAAGACTAATGAGAATAATTCCGATGTCTTAAAGATACAATGTAGAGTCTCTCTGTATTCTGGACTGGTGGAAGGAAATGAACATTTGATGAAAGAATATCATTCTTAACAGTGTTCACAAATGGTACTTAAAATCAGATACTGTTTCCAAAGAGAGAAGGGTGTCCTAGATATGAAGCCATTTCATGAGTTATAGATGTACTCAAGACAGATATGGAAAGGGCACTGACTGGTGTTGAAAATCCACAGGGTCTTGCTTCCTTCGCACTGATCAGCTGGACGGTGAGACAGACTGGAAATTGCGGCTGCCTGTAACCTGTACTCAGAGGCTGCCAACTGCTTCTGTAAGCTGCCTTCATACAAAATACTGTACTTGGTAAACACACGTATCTGTTTTATCTGAAGAATGTTCAGGTGCTTCAGTTAATGGGCTGTTTTGAGAACCAGTTCAATGCAGCACTGTTCTGCACAGGGCTCAGTGCACGCGGCAGGTTGGCTTTGGCAACAAAGAGTGTAAGGGTAAACCAGCTCTTCCCAAGCTCCAGGCAAGATTTTAGGTTAAGGAGAAGCTAGTTGTCTCTGTGCCACATGGCTGACACTGCAAAGGTGTGCAGATAGGCACAGCTAGAGAATGACCTTGCAGGAGGATGTGGCTGATAGTAGGATGATCCTATGTTCTTTTTCCTCTCCAGAGACTATTGCAGTAACTTACTGCAGTACCACCTCAGTATCACTTTTGATGGTGGTACTTCTCAAATGCTCCTTTTCATTCCTTGCACTGCATACAGTATGTTCAGAGGCACAATTCATGCCTTTTCATGAAGTTGCTTCAGAAGCTACAAAGTTTTCATTGCCTGCCTTTATGAAAGGAGGATTGTCACCATGGAAGCTCTACTGTATGATCTGAAATAAGCATATAACCTCCATCAAACATGCTGTTTCCCAAAATCTGTAGGTAAAGTAGCTTATGTGTTGTTTTATTTTAAAAAAGAACACAAGAAGAGAGAATTGGAGTACCTGCTTTATTGATACACTATCTGTAAAAAGTGCAAGACATTTATTTTATACAAAGGCTTTGAAGCAAGGCATTCTCCATGAAGAGCTCATGCATGTGTAGGAGTCAGTGGTGACAACGCTGTGCAGAATTGGCATATCTTCTTGTCACTGCAGAGCTATTCCTAGTGACACTGAACATCTTGAGTTAAATATTTAGTGATAGGATGTTCCTTGGTTGCTTGGAAGACTAGTCCAAACTTTCTTCACTATAAAGTAGTTAAGTGTCTTGGGCTGTCTTGATTACTGAGGCTGAAATTTCTTTTATGGGGCACCAACATCTAAATGACTCCCAGGAGTCTCTCAGGTATCAGTTCAAGAAATACTCTTCAGTGAAGTTGATAGACCAGTTGTGTGTTCTTGGACATTAGGACTCCAGTAAAGAACACAATTTAGGTAATTATCTTAACTTGATAAGTAACTCTTGCTCAAAGTATTCTTGTAGAAACATTTGTACATTATTAAAATGCGGTCGTCTTAACTGTCTGCCAAAACATGTCTGTTTTATAGGATCTACTTCAAATACGATCCTATGTATATGCAGAAGAACCCAATATTGATATACATAACTTTGTGGGGACTTTCACAAGGGTGAGTCTTGCTGATATATGCTTGAAATCACGTATGTAGTGTTTGCTATGCAAGCATACTGAGTGCTACCTGGATGCGAGAGTTTTTCAGGAGAAATACTGAAGTCTGTCCTGCCATTCCTTGTGGTGGTGGTGGTTTTTTGTTGTTGTTGTTGTTGTTGGGTTTTTTTTTCTTCTTTCCTTTTCTTCATAAAATCTATGAAATAAATCTGAAACAAAAATATGGTTATTGAAGCTTTGACCTGGGGACAATGTCATAGGCTGTTTGGGATTAAGGACCTTATTCTGTAAGTATTAGATCTGAACATTCAGATGGTAGTTAACGGTAGATCAAACAGTCCCATTGGTAGTTGTATATTCACAGCGCCTGTTCAGAAGGAAATCTGGACCACCATGAACTATTTAATTGTCAAAAGACAGTGGATCTTAGCTAGGTCTGGCAGTAACAGTCCTAATTCTGAGTAAGTTGTGTCTTTGCCTTCAATTGATGCAACTTACGTGAATTCAGTTATATTTGCACCCTATTTCAGAGAGCAGCAGCTCAGAGCCACTGTGAAATACTATCATTAAAAAAATCTGTCTTTTGACTTGCTGGGAAGATGCATTGCCTACGTAGGGGAAAAGGTTGGGTGTTTTCTTTCAGTGGGATTATGAAAATTTTGAGAGGTTCATCTGAATACCCTTAGGGAGCTTTCAGAGGACAAATGGCTTTGTAACAAATAGGAGACAGTTACAGCTTTTTAGAAGTTGTCTGGTGTTATTTTAGTTCGAAATTGTAGGTTTTGCCCTTCTATCTTTATGTGGCATAGTTTAATCTGGTTTGATAGTGCTGGCATGGAAGAGGAGTTTGAGTGGCTTGGGAAGGCAGTTCTTGTATAAAACCTGCCCAGACGTTAATTTACTGTCTCATGCAAAGTTACAGTGGTGGAGAATCAATCTCTTAGTGCCTAAGAGGAATAGTGCTTTCTTCTATCTGTTCTCTGGTGCACATCGGACAACTTTCCAGGCATCACTGACCAGTCCAAACAGGATCTCAGTGAGTTTTTAACAGTAGCTGAAGAAATGCTATTAATCTGCGTGAGCCAAGTGAAGGAAACATTTTCCAGTAGTCCCTGGAGAGCTGCTGACAATCGCCTTTCTCATTTATGGTTCCTGGGGGACTTCAGCAGGCAGAGGTATCTTAATAGAATTTCCACCCCCCCCAACCTTTCAGCTTCATTGAAACAAAATGCTCATGTTGTTAACCCAACCAGAGATTGACCTGGGTTTAGGAAAATCCTCCATCTTATCAAGAAACCCTCTACCTGCACTCACAGTGTCACTCCCCTAATGCTTCTGTCATTCGCTGGCCTTTTACACTACTGACAAGTGTGGTTTTTTTCCTGTTATAGGAGGACAGTGACCCTCCAGTGAATGAAAGTTTAAGCATAGAAAACACCCTATGGGCCAGCACAGTGATTGCATCAGGTAAGATGGAGGCATGTGTAAATACAGATTAATTTTTTTTTAAAGGGAATATGTTAACAATTTTTAAAGGTCTTTTTGTAATGGAATAATAATCTCTGTCAGTTGGAGAAATTAGTAGTTGGAATGAGGTTTCCCACTTGTCTTAACACCTCTGGGGAGCTGAGCTGGTGTCTAATTGCCTGTTGGACATTCCTAGATGAGAAAGAATTGGAGTGGCCTTTGGGCACTTCTTTAGCATCCAGGACCAGAATAGCACTTAATTGCTCTCTACATTGACATCCTAATCTGTAACAGAAATGGTGTCAAATAGATTCTGGTAACAGAAGCTAAGATGAAAGATTTCCAGGTAAGTGCTTCCACTGAGTTTGTCTTACATACTTTCAAAAAGGAAAAAAACCTAAATTGACAGATTTTTGGTTATATACGTGATAAGATCCCAAGGCCTGAGATTAATCAATGCCCTCTTGTAGAGGCTTGTCAAAGTAAAAGCCTTGTTCCTCTCCTGTCCAGTGCTCTTGCAAGGTTTGCAAGGTGGTAGCTAGAAGAGAGTGAAATTCTTTTCTTATATTAGTTGTAGAATGGAGAGACTGCACAGTGCAGTACCTAGGTGTACGTGGAATTAATAATGGGAAGGAACATCAACTTCAAAAGATCCTTTCTGAACTACTGAAAATACTTTGACTTGCAATTTCAGAAGCAGAAAAGAGTGAATAAATTTTATTCTTGCCTCTATCTAATCCTGCTCTAACTCCTTTGAAATGTATTAGTGTTGTCACAGTGCTATGACCAGGAATCATAAAAAAACTAGTTATCCAAATACAATTTAATCAAGTAAATGATGTTTATATAGTAATTTCCAAGCAGTAGCTACCTTTCTCCTCTCTAAGCATAGACACGGGTATTCAGCCTGGCAGCTTCAAATACCCATGAAGCTGCTTAACACAGGAGTGTTGGCTCATCCTGCTTTTGAGCAAAATAGATGGATGTGATTCTGTCCTGTATGGCTCCTCTCCCCACAGCAAACTTCCCTGGGGGGCTTTCTTGCCTCTTGTACTGAAGCTTTAATTTGTACCAGCTCTTGAACTGTTGCAGATCTCGGTGCCGTGGCTGAGCCTGACATGGGAGTGTGTTACAGTGAAGAGTCCTACTGAAGTCAGAAGGAAAAGATCTTCTGCTCTCAGCACACTCATAGCCAGTGCCTGCTGAGGCTAAAATCTTTTCCTCTCCTGTACTCTCAGCTGCATGTAGTATACATGTGTGTGCAGACTTTTGTCCCCAAAGGAGAGCACAGCACACACTCCGCTCCACCTGGTCACTATTCCAGTGCTGGTTAGAAGCTCTGGGTGGTCTTGGTGTCTGTATTAAGGCATGCAATGACCTCCTCTCTGCCCAAATGAACTTAACTGTTTGAATCCATTCCTCCTTTCTGAATAAGTTATTTGTAGATAGACATCTTTGCAAGTTCAGTTAATAGGAATAACATCTGTAAATATTTTCATAATTTCAAACAGTTTATGCAGTGGAGTCTGTTTTCAATGGCCATAAAACAAGTAGAAATACCCTTTTTATACATACTGGTGTGCCTTCAAGCTGTTTTCTAGCTCTGACAGGTTTTCCCACTCATTTTGACTGACTTGATCAATATAATACTCATTTTTATTTCTCCTGTGGCAATAATAAATAGCGTGTTGTAGGTTATTTCTGTTAGGAAAAAATGGGGATATTATTTTCCTTCCTCTGTAATTGAAAGCTGTCAAGTTGTGGTGATGCCATCTCACTGGAGCAGCCTTTGCTTGTAAGACAAAGCAGAGCTATGTGTGGCTTTCTCCATCTGCTATAGTAGGAATGGGTCTGACTCTGACTGTTTGTGGTTGATTTGGAGTAGCTGTGCCATCTGCTGATTTGAATTGTGATGATCTTACAACCACCTGCCATCTGGCTTCAGTGATTTGTTGGTTTTTTGTGTGTGGATTCTTTTATTTCTCTCCTTTTTTTTTTTTCTTAAAGGAATGTTTCCTAATGTATTTTTAGAAACCACCTCTTTTGAATTATTAAAAATAATTCATTTGCAACTTGTTAAAATGTTGACTGTTAACAGGAGCAGGGGATAAAATGGCAATGTATTTGTAGCAGTGTTTTTGTTTATCAGTGTTGTTTTTCTCCACTTTTACAGACCCCTAACATTTTCAGGTGAAAAATAAGACTTTGGCAATATCAGCTCTTAAACTCTTGATGGTAGATAGCTTTTTCTGTATGGCTTTTTGCAAAGTCTTTAAGAGAAATTTGTAGAAAACCAGTAATTTATGGTGCTAAACTGTATTATGTTTTTGCAAGAATAAAAAGGAGAACTTTGTTGCTCTCAGCTCTTTAGCAACTGTGGGACATGGCATTAAAATACACTGATAGGCTCCCAGCAGCTCCATCTGTTACAGTGAGGTGGGGGTTGGTATTATTCGTCTTTCAGTGGGAATAGCAATTGGACAAATACTTAAAGCAACTTGTAGATTTTAAAGTAAGGTAATTCTGTCTTTGAAAGCTGTTGGAATTCATTTGGTTTACTCTGACTGTGGCAACCTTCACCAATAAAGAACTGTAGTCCAGAGCACTGATTTAATTTGGACACACATTGAAGGACTGCTCTCTGGTGTAAGGCAAACTTACCCACTTACCTAAATGGGATTCAAAGTGGTAGGAGGAAAACCAAGAAATCCTCCATCCTTAGCTACTTTTATTTATAGTGGGGAGAGACAGCTGATGCCAAAAGAGGGTAAGGGAAAGCAGTTGACTTCTCTTTCCATGCACATTAGTTGACACGGTCCGTGATGCTGCATCAAGTCCAACCACGTGGGCAGTGTGGTTGAAGAGTTACTGGCTTTTTGTAAGATGTCGTCTTTTCAAGATCTGTGTTTTCATAGGTTTTTATATTTCAGGTACTGACTTTTTAAATTTCTGCTTGCTGTTGCTTCTGAAATTAACCTGCTAACAATCCTTCCCAACTGCCAAGCCTTTGGATTCAACAGTTATTTTTATAGAGAAAACAAGTGGAGGTTGTTTATCTTCAGCTGATGCATGCTCTGTTTTGTTTAGGTACTGTTGTGGGAGTTGTCCTCTACACTGGAAGGGAACTGCGCAGTGTGATGAATACTTCAAACCCCAGAAGTAAGGTATGGTGAGGAAAAAGTCTTATAGTAAATAAAAAGGAACAGAAATGTATCATTTTTAAAAAGAAAATACTTTCAAATGCTATATTTATGCACTATAAGGACAACCTCATAGGAAAAATGATTCATATCTTCCAGCCTAAGATTTTAGATATCACAACAGAACCTATTTCTCTTTATTTTTTTAATCCTATTATACATGTGTCTTCTCACTTTTTTTTAAGATTGGTAAAACTATTGGTTTATATGATTATAATGAGATAGGAAAGCCTGTTTTGGTATGCTCTTTATAGCAAAGCTAAAACGAGGTGCAGGGACGTTTACATAGTCATACGTAGCTTTTGGCAGCATGAGTCCCCTCACACCTCTTCCTGTATTCCTGAGCTTCCAAAGGATGAGAGTCTTATTAAATAATCTGTCGACAGCATTGTTTGTAAATTTAAATACATTTATAGTGTTTTAAAAGAGAAGCTGACTAGTGGGGAATGGCTCTTTGAATATGGAGGTTGATTCTCTTTGACAATATTACATTGGGCTAACATCTTAATTTGTGTGCTTGAAGTGTGTCTCTCTTATTTCTTTAGATTGGTCTTTTTGATTTGGAAGTGAATTGTCTTACCAAGATCCTCTTTGGGGCTCTTGTGGTGGTCTCGCTTGTCATGGTGGCCCTTCAGCACTTTGCTGGCCGTTGGTATCTTCAGATCATAAGATTTCTCCTTCTGTTCTCAAATATCATTCCCATTAGGTAAGGAATTTGCTAATTCTTCCCAGTAAAATACTGCTTGCTTTGTGTCTTCCTCCATGCTTCTAGTATGAACAAGCACGTAAACTCTTACCTATTTCTTGTTTGACAACTTAGCAAATCTAGAAATAGAAATCAAATTACTCTTCAAACATAAAAAATTGGTTTGTTGTTTCTGCTGAATTTGTTCAACTCGCCCTATCACTGACTTTAACTCAGGCTCTGGATTAGTCATTTAAGGCCCATTCTTCCAGTGTTTGGATTACCTGGTTACTTTGATAAGAGGAGAGCAAAAAATGGAAAAGGAGGGTATTTATACAGCATGTAGTGTAATAGGACCCAATTGCCTTTTAGAGGGGACTGAAACTTTAATGTTGTACTATATTAATAAATAGATTGTTACTTTTGGTGTAGGTCTGGGATTCATTTCAGTTCCATTTTTAACCTGTTGTCCCTGTATTAATCATACTCTCCTTACTTGTCTCTGTCCATCTTCCCCTCCAGTTATATCTGTTCTTCTCAACCTAATTTTATGATCTGTCTTTGAATTAGAGCACCACTGCAGCAATGCACAGTCCTTCCCATTCGCCTCCTGACCACTGACTTCTAATGTACTTCTGCCAAACTGTGGTGGTTTACAATGATTTTTTCCAAAGTTTAACTGGTGATCCATTTTCTTTTTCTGCTTCTTCCTGCCTAGTTTACGTGTGAATCTGGACATGGGGAAAATTGTCTATAGCTGGGTGATCCGCAGAGATTCTAAAATCCCTGGGACTGTGGTTCGGTCCAGCACTATTCCTGAGCAGCTGGGGAGGATATCCTACTTGCTTACAGACAAAACAGGTATCTATGTAGAAAATACAGTTTTGAGTCATGGTATGTTTTGTTTGTAGTTTTGGCCAGCCAGAGAGTATAATGTAAGATTGCTTTGGACTGGAAGAAATAATGCATTTCCTGACACTTTAACAATATGATTTAATCAGTTGTTGGAAAAAAAAAAAATTGTTTTGCAGGAATATTATGCTGTGATATTATTTAAGAACACTTGAAGTATGTCATTAAACCAAAAGCTGAGGGTAACAATAAAATAACTTTCAGAGTTAGTTTTCAAAGCCAGGTGAAGGTATCTTACACATGTAGGCAGAAATGTACCTTCAGTCTGTGTGCTGCTGTCCTTACTCTTAGAAAGTTGAGCTTGAATTCAGAAAACCTAAATTGAAATGAAGAGCTTGGTCTGATGTAAAATCCTGGTCCCATTGAAATTGTTTCCAATTTTCTTTGGTTCCAACAGGGCCAGAATTATGCTTGCAGTTCTTGCTGGCATTGACTGGCAGGAGCACTTCTCCTATGAAGACAGGCTGGGAGAGTTGGGCTTGTCCAGCCTGGAGAGGAGAAGGCTCTAGGGAAACCTTATCGCAGCCTACCAGTATCTGAAGGGGGCCTACAGGAAGGCTGGGGAGAGACTTTCTAAAAAGGACTGTGGTGATAGGATGAGGGGTAGTGGTTTGAAACTGGAAGAGAGTAGATTTAGGTTAGAAATCAGGAAGAAGCTCTTCACTCTGAGGGTGGTGAGACAGTGGAACAGGTTGCCCAGGAAGTTGTGGATGCTCCATCACTGGATGTGCTCACATCCAGGTTGGATGGGGCCTTGAGCCACCTGGTCTAGGTGGGAGGTGTCCCTGCCATAGCAGGAGGGTTGGAATTAGATGATCTCTAAGGTCCCTTCCAACCCAACCCATTCTGTGACTTTGGGGGGAATCTCATTCCTCTTTACCGGCACAGGGATGTGCAGCACCACATCCCAGGACAATCAGCCCTCAGAGGCCTTTTCTGCTGGCCTCAGCCTGTTCCAAGAGCCTGCTGCAGTGACTGATTCAGCTTTTGGCCATATTCTTTTGAATTTAGGGGTACAGCAAGGACAAGAACATGTGCTAGGTAATAGGCATGCTAGTTTCCACTCCACATCTGGTGCTGCTTCTGTTACAGGAACTCTTACGCAGAACGAGATGGTCTTCAAGCGACTTCACCTGGGAACAGTAGCTTACGGCCTGGACTCCATGGATGAAGTGCAGAGCCATATATTCAGTATATACACACAGGTAGAATTAAATTGCACTACTTAACTTTTTGTTCATAAAACAGATTTCCAGGTTACTGGGCTAATGGTGAATTAATATGGCAGGGATCTGCTTATTAACTACTAAATTTTTTGAAAAGTCTGAAGCTCCTTGGATGCCCAATACATAAATATTATTATGATTGCTTATTACATTTGTAGATTGTTTCATATCCACCAACCTTTAGCTGCTACAGCATGTATACAGATCTGCAAATGTGAGTGTATGTGCCTGTGTCTTGTAACTGAGGTCTGACTGTAAAAGGGCATATTTTCATATTCACCACTTAGAGCAACCACAGCATTTACTTTGTTGAAAAATTGGCACTGGGTAGTGTTTAATGGATTAAGTTGCTGTTTGAAATTCTGTGTACTGGGGCAATAATAAAGGAAGAGGACCATCAGTACTCAGTAAGCAGTGACAGAGACAGTGTACCAGTATCACTGCTTCAGGCCTGGTGGTTAAAAAAGAAAGTGGTACAAGTGGGATTCTTTCACTAATGCACCAGAATCATATATGGTGCATAACTGATGTCTGCTTTGAAGAAGTATCTACCCCTAAAGAAGGCAATGAAGTCAATATGTTAAGTGCAGAACAGGAAAATCCTGTTTTGGTGAAAGTCCCTCCTTTGCATTCCTCTTTGAATGTCATGGGATGAGCCAGCATTTAAAAGTCCTTCATCTCTATTCTTAGACTTTTATTTCAGTTTTGTATGATAACCAGGTAATGCCACGTGACTTGTCTGGGTCAGCGAACTGTATTCCTTAGCATCTTAAAATAAATAAGGTACTTATGAATTGAAACTTCCTTGTAAAACAAGGGATGAGGTTTTGCTTAAGAATATTACTATCTTTAAAAAAAAAAAAAAAAAGATCAGCTGTTAGTGGCTGACATTCCAGCCACCCCTCTGAGTGGTACTTATAAAAGATTTAAGAATTGTCATGAATTATGTAATCACGGAAGCATTATTTTTCATTTTCTGTTAGTAACCATCCTCTCGATTGCAACTGGAAATAACTTTTTTGTGATTTACTGACAATTGGATTTTTTTCTTTTGTGAAATGTTATTCCAGAGATGCAGTAAGCAGATATTAGTGATGGGTTACTACTGCCCTGTCATATGTCATTTTTCCTTTCTGTATCGTTGTGGAACTGCTTTATTCGTACCAAAACCACAGAAGTAATTTTCCAAGTGCCCATGCTTTTCCTTGAGCCTGCACACCTACTTCAATGAACTGGGGTTTTTTTGTGTTGCATTGTTTTTGCTTTGCTCTAGAGATTTTAGACTCAAGTACACTTTCTATACCGCCCACAAAGTGAAACATGAACCCAGCATTCTTGCCTGGAAAAAGGCACCATGTACTGTAAATGGCATTTTTATTTTTGGATTTTGTTCATGGCACAGCAGGTTTCCTTGACCTCCATGATCATTTGGTGACATAGCTCTTCCCCAGGCAGACTGTCAGGCTACAATGCACTTCTGCCTAAGCATATGATAATTGATAAATACCTGGTATTTTTAGTAATTATCTGTTTCACTGACATATGTCTCAGGTAACCTGCAACTCCTCTAGACATCTCTCTCTCCCTGCTCTGCTTTCACAGCTGCCTTAGCATCTGGTTCTTCTCTTGGTGTTGAGACCCTTAAATGACTGAACTGTATTTTAAAGAACCCCAAACGAAAAAGAAAACAGACTTCAGATCTGTTTGCCTTCATTTTGTACTCGATCTCTAGAGAAAACTTGACTACTGGTTAATTATTTGCCAAAGTATTCAATATTTGTCAAGAACATTTGGATTACTAACTACTCTAGTATGTGACTAGTGCTTTATTTCAATGTAATCTTTAATGTCACTTCAGCTGAGGGTTTGCTGTTGTTTGATTTGGTTAAATCCTGTTGCAACAGTGCTTATGAGCAGCAATATTAAATTTGAAGACCTTATATGCCCTAATTGTTAGAGTGTGGCAAATATCACGTGGAATTACACTCGTGAAGGATACGTCTTATAAAACGTTTATAGTTACCAAGTGAGATTCCTTGTAATGAGAAGCATTTGCTGGCAATGATTCATTTTGAACTGTAGTTCTTATTCTTTACTCTTATTTTTACCATGTTGTGGCCTTTGACCTGGAAGTGAAACTTTTGTCCTCTTGACACTAAAGGTTAACAGAGCAGGAAACTGGATCACTGTGTGTCCCTTCTTCAACCAGGATAATTTAGTAATTGTGCAATTATGTGAAGACTCCCATTCTGATACTAAAAATAGTATTAAAAATTAAATGAATGTAATTAAGATTTTCTGGGTCCATACAAGTCATCTATTTTCTGTTTTCAGGAGTTATATTCTCTTGCACATGAAACCCAATTGACGCTAAATTTTCAGAGCCGCTGCTATTTATTTATTTATTTTGTGGAGCACTAAGTGGATTCACTGAATCCTCTGACTTCAGTCTTTCACTAGTTGGTATTTGGTGGTTCAGCAGCAAAGGGTCTTTTTCTCAGTCTACCATTCCAAAATCTTAGGTAAATCCTTTGGGGCACTTTACTCCACCAGTAACAACAATAAAGAAGTTGCATTACACTGAGGTCTGTTCCCAGTGAGGATCTGAGTTAAGATGTATGGAGACTGCGTCTCATTCCTGGGGACACGAGAGTTTCCACAGCTGCAACATTTATGGTCTTCACTGAAGTAAAAACTTAAATCTTTATTTTGCCACAGTAATGCTTAGTTTCCTTTCCTTTTTATAAGCAATCTCAGGACCCACCTGCTGTGAAGGGCCTTACCTTAGCCACCAAGGTGCGTAAAACCATGAGCAGCCGAGTGCACGAGGCGGTGAAGGCGATCGCGCTGTGCCACAACGTGACACCAGTGTACGAGTCCAACGGGGTGACAGACCAGGCTGAAGCTGAGAGGCACTATGAGGACTCCTGCAGGGTGTACCAAGCCTCCAGTCCCGATGAGGTCAGTATCCTTTTGGGTATATAAAAATATAAATACTACCTTGCTTGGTGCTGGGAAAAATAAATAAATAGCTTGGTGAAAGTACTGCAGTCTAGTGAAGGGGATAAGATTTTAATGTTTATTGCACTGATGACCCATGAATACATCCTAAGAGTCCTCTCAGCTGATACACTTCAACCAAATCTGCCTCTCTGTCACTGGAGCTACAGAGATATACGTGGTGACTACTGTCTGGCTGTTGATTCAGCCTCTGCATCACAGAGTTCTGCGCATGTTTCTGCACCTTTTGTTCGGGGTATGTTTTGCAGTTCAACACCATGAGTCCCTTTGACCACATTTGGTAAATTACAGGCAATCTTGTCTGGTTTGAGGTGGAATGACTTGTGGCAGGGGATTAGAACATTCCCACAAGTCAGCTTGTCCCTGATCTGCAAGGTGTTCAAATTACCAGACCAAGTAAAAAGTTGTAAATCACGCTGGATAGCACTGCTAACCCAGGACATGTCCCTTCCCACATGGATGGGACGCACTTGGAGCCCAAGTTAATTCTGCAGAGTGAGTGAATTGCACAAGAGTTCATCTCAGAGTGAAGCTGTGCCCTGCCAGTTCTCTGCTGGCTCTCGGCCCAACTAGGGCTACGCGGGGTGGTACAGTAGAGAGAAACTTTACAGCTTTCCTGAGAGTCATTGGAGACTTTTACTGAACGCTCAAGAGATCAGGTTTAATACAAGACATGATTAAAGTGCTGTTTGCCACCTTCTGCAAAATTTGGAAAATCTAATAAGAATCTTGTTTCCTTCTGTGAGAAAGACAGAAGGAATAAATTACTGCTCCATGCATTGGTTATGCTTTTTGGATACATCTTCTTCAGTGCAACCAAGGTAAACCAATTTGTTTTCTATTAATTTGTACAATTATACTTACACTGTGCTGTTGAAAGAGACTGAAGTTTGAAGGTTCCTGTAAGAGTCTTACAGATCATATCACCCATTTGACTACGTTTGAAGGGTTCTTTCATTTTTTTCCCCAAATAAAGCCTATTAGCATCCGATAATAACACTTTCACCTTTGAAACTTAACCTTTTCCTTATTGTTAGAGGTGACAAAGTGTTTGCATAGAAATAAATGTATTCTTTAGAAGCCCAGCTATCTGAGGATTTTGAGATTGTTGCATGCATTGCTGAAAGAGTGGCACGTGGAGTTAGTTTGTACGTTTCACATACTTGGAAAATATTCCTTATAGTGTTTTTGTTCCAAAGTAGGCAATTCATTCATTTCATATAATGGGTTCTTGTCTGTACTGTACAAAAGCTGCATCTTTGCCTTTTTTTTTTTTACTTCCCCTGCCATTGATATGCTTACAGTGACCACAGGCATTACTCCTCCCCAGCTTTGGAGCTGGTGGGGACCGTGCATGTGTGTCCTCTCCCACCACATAATCTACATCAGTGTTTTGGTTACCTGCTTTTCCCCTCTGCAACTGCCTTTGGATTGAAATGAGTTCTGAATGATTTCCAGATGGTGATTTTTTGTGATCTGCATTTAAGGTTTTGTTTTGTTTTGTTTTTCCTGAAGTATTTACTGGCTATTTTTGCACAGCTCCTCTGTTTATTTACATATATACTGTGTTATATAGTGAAGTCAGTGATTTTTCTTTTCCTTTTTCACTTTATACTGTTCTGTCTTTAAAATATTTGTGCAGCAGTTTGTCTCAAATATCCAAGGGAATACTGTTTGTTTTACTATAGCATGATAACTAATCCTTCCAAGATTGTTGTTTAAATTCTCTTTTCCTTTCTTGTGGTGTTGGAGAATTACAGTGGGTTCAGAAATCAGATATGCTTTGCTGCACTGAGGAAATCTCGTCTGTAGGTCTTAGATGTACAAATACTGTTTAGACATGCTCTGTGTATGTCATACTAGATGGTACAAAATGCAGGATCAGCACAAGTTGAGTCCTTGAGAAGAGAGCGATGCTGTTAAATAACATTCTGGATAAGGGAATGGCTTTGGACTCCTGTTAAAGACAGCCTTTGAAATCCTATATCAATAAAATATTACCATGGCAGGGGAGGTCAGTTTATGAAATGAGTACAAAAACTTGTATTCTCTTTACTTTAACAGCAAGGGTAATTTCTACCAGTTGGCATAGGATTAATTTCCTGTAACAGAAAGCAGGATTTCCTAAATTTGTTTCCTGTGCACACTGCCATTTAGAAGTCTTGAAGTATCTTTATTCAGATATCGGTTACAGCCTTGGGGCTCTGCAAGCCAGTTGTCAGTTGTAGCCATACAGTAACTAACAGGGGAAATGAAATAGATATAATCTGATCAGAGATAAGAGTGCCTGGGATTCCTGGGCAAACAGTCTTTAACCCTGACAACCTGCTGCAGCTGCCAGGACATGAAAGGGTGCACCGATCAATTGGTTTCCGCTTCTTGTCTGTCTGCCTAGGCAACCCTAAATGGGACATTTGTAGAGCAACTCATGGCACAGAAGGATCAATTTGTCTCTTTAGAATGAAATTTATTAGTCGATATCCACTTCAGTGGTGGCTTGGGTAATTCAATTGTCGTAAAGAGCAAAGTTTGGGGGATAGTGTGCCAAGCTGCTGGAGCTGCTCTGCTTTGTAATGCTCAGATCTGTATCTGAGTTGGCCTGGATAAAGCTGCAAACTCCTGGAGTGTGGTCAGGGACTTTATTGATTTCCCGTCATCACTGAGCATGGTCTCTCTTGAAGGTGTTTGAGGGATTTCAGGCCTGCTTTTAGATTTCCTCAGTTTAAGCTGTGAATATATTTTTGCATCTTAAATGTTTCTCATCTTTTTGCTGTGGCTGAGAGCACCTCTAGTTATCTGTTTGCATGGCACAGAGCAAACCTCTTCTGTCTTGCACCAAGCTGGGAACGTGCGCCCCATCCCGAGGTGCCCAGACCCTGCCAGAAGAGCCATCCGTGCTTTTGTTGCTATTGGTGTTGTCCGCTGGTGCTGCTGTGGCACTTCCCAGAGGCCAGGCCCGTTGTGTTGCCTGTTGAATGGGGATGGTAGTTTCAATGCTTTTAGTACATATGATAGGAACCCTTCAAAATTATATCGCTTTCCCTCTCAGTAATTATTCATTAAGTACTATAGAGGCTGGGAAGTGGCATGTTCAAAGGGGTCAGCTCCACTTCCCCTCCAGTGCTGAATGCGGTTCACCTGGAGGGCCATTAAGGGCTGACAGGACCCATGCCTGCTTGGAGCAGCATGGAGAAAGGGGATTTCTTTCATTGTTCTTCCCCTTCCATTCACAGACCTCTCTGTAGTACCAGGGCCATGGGGAATGACTGGTGTTACGCAGCGCAGTTAGTTTGAAGCGTGTCACGCGTGTGACGTAGCATTTTTGATGTGCTGCTCATCCATTTGTTCCTCTGTGCAAGGCTTTTCTTTCAGCAAGTTTAAATGTGTCCTGACATAGGATTTATAGACTCATAGAATTGTTTTGCTTGGAAGAGACCTTTAAGATCATCAAGTCCAACTGTTAACCCAGCACTGCCAGGTCACCAGTAAAACATGTCCCAAAGTGTTTAAATGAGGCACTGGTAGGGAAGGAGGGAGGAGGTGTATGTGGAAGAAAGTAGCAGAGATTTTTATCTCCAGACATTTGCATCTTACCAGCATGGGCAAATCAAGAGCCAGTGCTGCACACACTGAACATCATGTAACGTCCTGCTGTGAAAAATTCTCAATACTTCTTTATAAACCAGAGTATTAGAAATCGAAGCTCCATATCTGCTCTGGGAAACGGTTAGGAGGATTATCTAACCGCACACTTTCTTCAAGGCACCCTTGGTGCATTAAACTTTTGAAAAAGATAAGCTTGAAAGAGCCTTTGATTTGCTGTAATCTTTGTGAATAAGCCTGCAAAACCTTGCTAATATTAAACCAAATATTGATTCAAATTGATTTAAAGATCTTTCAAGGTATAGCAAACTGAACAAATTTTTTTTTAATCTGGTGAGTTAAGACTAATTTATAAAAGGAAAAGTTTATTTTCAGTTGTCTTTTAAGCCTAATTGTGGATGAAAGGGAGCTGAGTTCACAAAAGATTCTCTAATTAGACCCAATTGTATCAATTCATCTAGTAAAATCTTCACTCAATGCAAACATTTATAAGTTCCACTTTTATCTCTATCTCATGTATGCAATTTCCTAAAATAAATTCCGTTTTTGTCTAATGTATTTGTGGTCATTTGAAGTTATAAAGACAGAACCTGAAAGGCACAAGGAATAATTAACCTTCAAGTCAGCAGCAACCATGTGCCCAGCACTCTCATGCCTTTGAAAATGTCACTGTAAAATACTTCCAGTATTTTGTGTCTGTTTAGAGAAAGTATCCCTTGATCCTTTCTGGAGGCCAGTGATATATGGGCTCATGTCAGCTGCTGCTCCCATCCGTTACTGCCAAGACAGCTTCTAGAATTAAACCCCTGCATCTCAGCAGGCTCAATCTTAGATGGATGTGTCAGCTGAGGTGGGGATTCTGGGGGGATCATCAGGGAAGCAAAATAAAGACTTTGGTCTTCTGTCATGACTTGGGCTGTAATCTGGTGAAAGCTTGTGAAGAAGTCAGTGTTGTAGCTCCTTAAATACTAGAAGCTGCAATTAAAATGACACCTACATAAGCTCAGTTAAGTGAGTTCTGGTGTGTGCCTTGAAAAATATGAAGGTTGTTTAGAATTTTTTTGTGTTTTTGGGGTTTTTTTAATGTTTGGTGAGAAAGAGTTGTCTGGTAAGAGGTGTCTGTGAGCCAGCCTTCAGCTGCCTTGCTGGTCAGTACAGACAGTGAAAGTTGCTGAACTGTTTCTACCAAAGAGAGTTTGTTTTAATATGAATTTTTAATATGCTCTGCATTAGTGTTTCTGGCTTTGATACAGTAAATCCAGGGTGAATGCATCGTTTTGAATTCTTGATTTCCTAAACAGGAAGCTGGGAAATAGCACATTCAAACATAAGTGTTTGTAAAGAGTTACCTCATGTTCCCAAGTGGAGGTTTGGGAACCCTGGGCCTGATCAGAGGGTACCTGTGCCTGCCCTTGCTGAAGGGTTGGCCTTCAGGATGTGGCAGTCAAAGGCAAGGAGCCCATCATCTCTTGCAGAGAGGGTATGGGGCAGCTGAATTGGACAGGAGCCTGGCTGCCCAAACCCCCGCAGTACTGTTAGTAAGCTCGAACTTCAGGAAGAGCCCACTAGCAAGAACCATATAGGAGCACCTGTATCTATGAACAGATCTATTCCACAGCACTGTCAATGACTAATGAACTTCTTTGCAGCTCCCACCTGCTATCCCTTCCCCTCTGGTGCCCCTCGGGGCATGGCATGGGCTGCCTGCTCTCACCATGGCCTTCTTCTCTCAGGTGGCCCTGGTACAGTGGACCGAGAGCGTGGGCTTAACGCTGGTGGGCAGAGACCAGTCCTCCGTGCAGCTGAGGACACCGGGTGGCCACATCCTGAACTTCACCATCCTCCAGATCTTCCCCTTCACTTACGAGAGCAAGCGCATGGGGATCATTGTTCGGGTGAGTTGCTTCGGATGAGCTCTCGCGTCTTTGTGAACCTGCTGTTGATGCAACAGGAAACACAAAACACGTGCTCTCCTCTGTGCTGTTCTTCCTGGGTGAGTTTTGCAGTCTCTGCTACCTCGGGCTGTAAGCTGGGTCTCTGTTTTGAGCTAATAGCATCTCATTGCTGGGGTTGTTTAGTGATACATCCTTTTCCATGGCCGTATTTTGTGGTAAGTGCTGTAGGGCCCCGAGACATCTTTAGTTTATTGGTCTTTGGTCCCCTTGCTTGAAATAACGAAGGAGCCCAAGCTTCAGGCACTTGGGGCAAGTGTGTCCTTTGCAGGTTGCTGTTTAACAGAGTCCCCAGCCATGCTGAGAACAGTGTCATGAGCAGGCTTTGAAAACAGCTGAGTTAGCTTAAAAAGCTACATTTGTGCAAGTACCTTTTATCAGCAGCAGCAGGCACTGCACATGCTAAACACATGCCCAGCTGAAATTGTACCCATACCTCTGATTTTATATACAAATACAATACAAGATTGGCTTCTCAGGAAAAACCAAAACAACACAAACTTAAAAAGAAGGAAGAAGAACATGTGAATGCTAAAAACAGCTGAGATCAGTTGTCACTGTTCTCATCATTGGTTTTCAAAATCATGCTAGAGAATCAATGTTAGTAAGATAAACCCGGCTATGGTAGGGCATTTCCCTTTGCCTGCAAAGGAAACAACATGAATCAGTCTGAATATTTCTTTTGGAGATAATTAAAATATCCTTGTTATTTTTTTACTGAGAATGCAAACAGATTATTGGTACCAGGAATCTAAAACATGACTATGAAGCCTCTAATCCAGGGCAAGATAGGATTTGTTGTATCATTTCATGGGATCTCCAGCTTTTTTATTTAGGGTGGGGATATAATAGGTAAGACTGATGTGGGGTTTTAAATTTATTTATTTTTCTTTTATATCTTTTTTCACCCTCTGTTTTCTTTGTGATAAAACTCGGTTGCTGCCTGTTTATTTTGGGGTATCTGGAAATACCATGTAAAAATATCTTCTGCTTCATGTATTTTAAATTACAACAGTAGGAGGAGTAGCCTTTGGGTTTAGTTAGATGCAGTTGGGATCAGTACTGCACATGTGGGCCTCATCGATAGCAGATTAATTTGGTCTGCTTTATTGGGTGATGTTTGATAGCTTCACAAATGTCAGCTTCTCTGGACCCCTGGAAGAGCACAGCCCCTGACAGGAACAGCACCATGAAGGGATGATGTAAGGTGGGGCAATGCAGTGATTGTATTCAACAGCAACAGATATTACAGAGAACTTCAATATTCCTATTACTGAGAGATTTAGTGATAAAGATGAAACTGTAATATGTGCAGATAATTATTTTTTGCAAGCCCATGAAGGACAAACTGTGTTTAATGCAGACTGAAAATCATTAAAGCTCATGCAAATTGCTGTGTTTGTGTTATCCTACCTGAGTATTTTAGACCTGGATCTCCTGTTGCTTAAGGAAATGCTTTTAAGTTCTGGATCATACACCACAGTACAATGCAGGGTGGGGGGGGACGGACAGATTTGTATTTCAAGTTTTTCCAGGCTTTGGAATATTAAAACATGCCCCAGGGCAGGAATGTTAGTTGAAGTGGGCTGATAGGCTGAGCTTGTACCAAGTAATCAGTGTGTTAAATCTGTGAATCTAGAAATCCACCTGAATGCCATTGGATATACACAGTTGTCAGTGTTGCCATGAATGTCTCATGCTGCATGGGATAGCTGCAACAAGTATAGTGCATATTTGCTTAAATACAGCAACTGTAAATTCTTTGGATTATTTTTATAGTGAAAATGGTGTGCAGATTTTGGGCAACCTTTTGAAGACCTAGAGTAAAAAATGAGCAATAGAAGGAGGAGGACTAAACTTCTCTCCCCATTGTGTACTATAAGTGTGAACTTTTGATAAGATGCTGTTTTATCAAAGGTGCAAGAAGTGGGCTAACCAGCTAGGGCACTCTTCATTAAATTGTTTATATGCTCTGCAGAGAAGTGGATTCCCTGAAATCTTCTCATCTAATTGGAAAGGAGTCCTCTTTATGTATTCCCCCACCCTCCCTCCCCATCTTTGATTTGAAGCTTATTCCTTTTAAATTATCTATTATCTACGTTGTCCCCATTAGGAAGGAAAACATTTCTGTTTTGCATTTCTCTCTTTGGAATATTACTGCTGCCAAAACCAGCAAAACTCCCACTTGTGGTCAGTGGGAGCAACATCAGGCCTGGATCCTGACTGTAAATGCTGTTAATAGAAGCACTGGCCCTCTCTCTTGTGCTTGTTATTTGAGTGTCATTATTTGGTGGCTACTGAGCTGCTGCTAAGCCACTAAAATCAGCTCCTTGTATACCCCACGCAGAAGTAGGGTTTGAGTAGCAGATGCTTGCTGCCTGGGTATTACTTAATTCCTGTAAACTCCAAAATAATACCTTCAAGCAGGGCTCTCATTAAAAGGGAAAAAAAAAAAAAAAAAAAAAAGAAAAAAAAAAGGAAAAAAAAAGACTTTATAAATAGGTAGTTGTCAAAAATTTTTCTCTTATTAAACGCCCTTGTGTGCAACTGCAAGCTCTCTATTTGGTTTTGATCCATGACTTGCAAGGTGTTTAACTCTTCAGTGTATCTTCTAAAACTGTGCTGCTTGTTTAAAAAAAAAAATAGAAATAAGAGAAGGGAAGGTATTGTGAAGTCTCCACAAGACAGCAGACACAGTGAGAAACTGTGGAGGGGAGGGAGAAACTACAGAATGAAACTGAGCTCAGGATTGTAGTGAGTAGAATTCAAACAATATTCTGCTCAGCTCTTCAGATATTGCCCATTCTTATAAGCTGCAAAGTTTTCAGCTAGTGGGAGCCATTGCAGTCATCTTGGCAGGCTTCCTGTGCAATCTGGGTGTAGAGTTTCTGCAAGTGATTCACGCGTCCAGCCCAGTAATGCTGTTACTGAAGTCCTTGGCAGAAACGCCTGGCTCCCCTGCTGCTCCTGGCTCCTATAAAAAGATCTCCTTCAACACATAACGTTTAGTTAATAAAGTAGTAGTTAATATCGAAAACAAGTAGCAGATGTTGCCTCATTTGGGATATTTTTGCAATACCTGCTTGTTTACTTGTGATCAACTGTCATTCCTGTAGCTGATTATTTTCACTTCTTAGAAGTCCTCTTCTACCAAAGCAACCACTCTTCACTGTAGTATTTACAGACTTATCTTCCTGAAAGAAAGCCTGTTTGTTTGACCACAATTTTTTCCACACGTCTTTTTCTTTGCTTTACAACAAAGATCATTCCACATGGGTAAGGGGAAAAAAATACAAAGATAGTGCTATTGTCATATCTGGAATTGAAAGAAGCCTTTGAACTGTGGCCAGAGTCAGACCACGGTGGAAAAAGATGCTTCTCCAAAACAATATAACTGGCAAATCTCTTGTAGATTTATAGTGTGATCTTACCATAATATGAGAACGCACTAACCTCCTATTGAACTCGGTGAGAGGAAATGACTAATGCAAGGAGATAGCTGATACAGTATTTATATTGGACAAAAAATCTAAACTATCTTAAGCCAGTTCTGCAGCACGGGAAGTGGAGTCTGTATTCAGTTTCCTACAGAGATGTTGTTAGACACTTTTTAATCAAATATTTTAATAGATAAATCTTTACCTTTGGCTACTGCCAAAAGCGTTGTGTTTTGTTTAAGCAGATTCTAGTTGTTTTGGTAGACTGACACGCATTCTGCTTTGGGGATGTGGGATGTGTGGGTGTCAGTATATGAAGGCTGGACATTTCAGGACATTGAAATCTCGCTTAAGCTTAATTGTAAGAGTCTTCCTTGTGAATATCTCTGAGCTTGGCAGAAATTCACAGTAAAAGAGTTTCGTTATTGTTGGCCGCTTCTTAATTTCCCTAGCAAAGACACTTCTCTTCTTTGCATATTTAGTATCCTCATCAGGTGCTGCATTTGTTTGGTTGGGTTTTTTTGCTGTGGATGTAAACTGTTTTGCCAGTGTCACCAGACATTAGGCTTTTACCTACCAATGCAAACTCTTCATGTGTGAGAACCTTCACTGCTAGTTTCTATAAAGATAGGTCTGACTGACACACATGTTTAATAGTGCGAGAATGAAAAAGTGTCCACTGTGTTTTTCTTTAATTTCTTTTTTTTTCCTAAAGTACTTTCCCCCCCCTTCATTCACAGCTGTCTATTTCCAGACCTTCCTGGGCTTTTTGTTTTCGCGTGTTCAGTTTATTTTCTTCCTATCCCTTGTGGCTATCTTGGTTTACAGAGCAGTTTGTTCCTTGCTCATTGTTTTGTCTCCTTTGAGGAAACTGCCAGGGTTTCCATTAGCTTGTAATACTAATAGCTGTGACCTCCTTAGGTATCTGTCTGGTTAGAAGGGATTTTTTAATTTGTGGTAATGTAAATATGCTTTGCTTGCAGCCTACAAATTACTTGGATCAGATAAGGCAGGCAGCAATCTAACCTTTCTGTGGCAAGCATAAACTTTAATTATGCTTATGCCATATAATGTAACAGAGGGAGTAAATTAGAGTGATTTTACTCTGTTAAGCTTCATGCATCTGTTTTATTGTTTCAGGTAAGCATTGAAATAAATGTTCAGAGTGAGGGCTGTAAGTTACTCCAAAGGCACATTCAGTCAGGATTGAGAGGGTCTGCGTGGAAATCACATGTTGCTGATTAAAAAGCTGATCATCCTTGTCTAAAGTATTAATTCCTGCTGTGAGTAACCAAGTTGCAATTAAATAGGCATCTCTTTTTGGCCCTGAGATACTGAGCCAGTTGGACCTTCAGCCTGACTCAGTGCATACGTTTTTTGTGACTGATGTGTAGAAAACTCATTACTTAGCTTGCTGAGGTCACTCCAAATATGCTGATACTGGCCCAGCTTAGACTCTTCTGTTTCTTATTTGCAGGATGAATCAACAGGAGAGATCACCTTCTACATGAAAGGTGCTGATGTGGTGATGGCTGGGATCGTGCAGTACAACGACTGGCTGGAAGAAGAGGTGTGGGGCTGTCTCCTGCGTACAGAGGGTTTCTCATGCGAGTGCTTTTCTCCTTCCAGGGCAATGCATGACAAAGCTTGTCCGTGTGGCAGGTTGAACATAAATGCTAAAACATCTGCGATACAGAAGGTCACTGATCCTGGCAATTCATTGGTGTAGTCTTCAGCCAAATATATATGCAGTAACAAGGAAGTCAGGTGGCGAGCTCAACATATTTTGTGCAGAATAAATTCTGTACAAAAAATAGATTTTGCTCAAAACTGATTGCCACTCAAGATCACTAAATTTGTCCTGGACTTGATCCTGTCTTTGGATTTACTTTAGACTGAAAGGTCTGATTTCAAAACTCCATTTGGCAGCTTTGTACTGGAATGTGTTTGTCAGCTTAGTAGTAATGTTGACACAGAGTTCATAGTAGTAGCTTCAGTTACTGATTTTCCCCACCCCAAAACCCTGATCTTCAAAGCAATAGTAATAGCTTGGTCTTATTTTAAAGAGTTGATGGCCAAAGATGTGAAGTCTACAAATCAAAGGATTGTGTCCTTTTAGAGACAGAGAAGAGATCAATGGGGTTGTTTTTGTCACACTGGTATAGAAGAGAGGACATATTTGTTTCTGATCACTGGGATAGATTACAAACCATTGCAGATCTCTGTTTTTCCTCTTGACTTTATCATGCACTTTATCAGATGTTATAGACTCACTGGGGTTGCTCAAATGGGACAGTTATTTTCTTAACCTGCTATCTTACATTGCCATCTCTGCAATGCTGTGCATAAATCATCTTACTTGAGATGCAGTTTATGGTTTACAATGTGATTCTTCTTTCCAGTGTGGTAACATGGCTCGTGAAGGCCTGAGGGTTCTTGTTGTAGCCAAGAAGTCTCTGACGGAAGAGCAGTATCAAGACTTTGAAGTAAGTTTTTATTTGCCTTCCCCCCCCCCCGCCCCTCTTTGTTTTTAAACAAACAATCACTGAATTGATTCTTACAGACCTCTCATGATAACACCGCCTCTCATCTTGCTACTCCTTCTGCTAGAATTGTCATTCTTCAATGTCTTGTTGTTCTTTTAATCAAAGTTGCTTTTTAAGTGTTATGTATGAAACTGGATCCCAGCCAAGACCCTCCAAAACAGTTCCTGAATCTTGCCTCACAATCTTTTGTGGTTATAAATGTTCATCATTTGCTAGACAAGTTGTGTTTGTGTGGGGAAGTGTGTTGGCTTTTAATTTTCATTGTTGCGTTTTGACATCCAAGGAAACTACAAACAACCAGAATATAATCCAACCAGGCTTCGTGGAAACACAGGCTTCACGCCTGATGTTTATTAAATGGGTCTCTACACCCAGCCCTGATTTGCTTACCTCAGGCAGAGGTAAGCAGTGAGAGAGAACTGTTTAGTACAATGCAGAGGTGAGATAGCAGAAATGCGTAGGATTCTCTATTGCCATCGTTTGTAGATGTGTTAGTTGCAGAAACTGTGGTTAGATCTGTGGTACAAGGGAGTCACTTCCAGGCTTTCTGCAGGTGTCACTTGAGCAGCTGCTGTGCACAAGGATGCGCTGTGCACCATGCTGCTCAGCTGGAACAGGACAGGGGCTAAACGGCCACACCTTCCTGATATATTTTCTGCCTTACTCAGTAACACCACCTTGTGTTAATCATCCATTACAGGTGGCATCTCTGAATGACAGGTAACAGAGGGAGGTTAACTGGTTAGCGCTGTATTCCACAACGATGCAGGCTGGTTGTGTGAGCTGTTGCGAGCAACTGTGGCTGTGTCTGCTTTGTCCTCAGGCACGCTACGTCCAGGCAAAGCTAAGCGTGCATGACCGCTCCCTGAAGGTAGCCACAGTCATTGAGAGCCTGGAAATGGAGATGGAGCTGCTGTGCCTCACCGGCGTGGAGGATCAGCTGCAGACGGACGTCAGACCCACTCTGGAGACACTAAGAAATGCTGGCATTAAGGTCTGCCTAAGCAAGTGCTACTTCTAGCAGGAACACTTAGACCCACTGAAGTACATGGCACTTACTCTCCTCCAGACAGTAAACTAAGACAGCTGGGGCGTGAAGTGAAATGTTTCCCCATGTGCCCTTCATGAGTGGGAACAGTGGGGCTGGCCAGTGCTTTTTAGACACCACTTTGGAAACAGAACATGCTGAAAGTAGTAAATGTTAACACATGAAAACATGTCACCTGTTGTGCTTTTGTTCTCCTAACATGCTCTGTCTCCTGCAGAGCAACAAAGTGCATTGGCAGGAGGTAGCTACAGGCGGCTTTTGGGCAATTGGTTCTTTCAGGTAGATTGCATGAAACAAGACCAGTTTGGATGTGTTTGGTTTCTGATGCACGAACTCCGTGCTGGGGTTGAAGCTGTGAATATACATGGCTTTCAGTAGCCACTAGAGGGGGTCTGAGCCAAGAGAATCGGGGACTGGACAGTTTTATTTCCAGCTTTCTGGGCTCTGGCATCTAAGACTCAGACACGTCTAGCCTGAGCTGTGCTCAGTGATGAGGGAACCAGTGTGATGATGCCCTACTTAGTTTGTCTCTGAAAATTTGTCAGTTAGATCCCAGACCTGCAAAAGGAAAAACATTCTTAACGTTGACTAAATATTCAGATTTGGGCAAGAAAAGTAAGTAAAAGGTTCTGGTTGTGGTTTCTTTGCTTAAAGCAGCAAAGTGAGCAAAAATCCTGAGCTATGCTATGAATCCAAAGCAGGGCTGTGTGTTTGGGATTTATGTAGAAAGTGGAATTCAAAGTCTGGGAAAAGCTTCCAAAAGTGTTTTCTCTTTGGAGGCATCCCTGTAAACAGCAGGGACTTCAGCAGAGAATTGAGATGAGCAGAATCAGACAGAGCTCCTTAGCAGCACTGTGGCTTTCTCCCGCAGCGCTGTACTCCTGGCCAGTTGTACCGAAGTGGTTTCACTTTTATTTTTTTCTCTTCACCTTGGCTGGAGTGGGTGTCAGGGTGTGGAGTGTGAGTGCAGCGCTTCTGAGCACTCCTCACAATGGTATGTTCGTTAGGGTATTGCATGCAAGAAATAAATCAAGAGTGAAGGCAATCTTGTAATGCATTACAGGGACCATCTTGTTAAGATCAAATCTCTTTCCAACCTCAGATTATTAAACAAGTAAGTGAGTCTTTGTCTGTTTCTTGGGTTTTGTTTGTTTGGTTTGGTTTTTTTAATGTTTGTTAAATATTCTTGGGCAGTGTCTTGAAAGTATAAAAACACCAGTGGAAAAAAAAACAAAACCCAAAACAAACTCTGATATATTTACACTATTGAGGGAACTCCTTGCCAGATTATAACAGGATATTGCTGCTGAGTATTGCCGCTGACATTGCTTTCTAATGACCCCCTTCACCAGCACAAAATAAAAGGAGCAGTGTATATTTAAAAAAAAAAAACAACAAACCAACCAATTTAGTCTGTTCCAGACGCACACATCAGCAGTGAGCTAACCCCAGTTGCATCATCCACATTTCAGGCAGGGCCAGGAGGGATCTTTCTGCAGCAGGGTCCGCTTATTTCAGCGTACGAGAAATAGCTGGGGTGGGACACATTAACACACGCATACACATTCTTTAGCTTGCATTTTGTGAGTTTATCAGCAGAATCTTGAAGTATTGCAGGTGGAAAAAAATGTTGTGCATAGTTTATAACTTCTCTTGCGTTGCAGCTTCTTTAAAGGCTTTGCTTTCTTTCGTCTGTGAGAATATTCTTGTATGTTTTTAAACAGGGCTTTTTTAGGAGAATAATTTGTATGTGTATTCCAGCAGTCCTTTTACATGCTTGAACTGGCAGGTGATACTACTAGATGTTCTGCAGACGTGGTTGTTAAGTTTTGTATTTAATACATGAAATATTTGGATTTTAGGTGTGGATGCTGACAGGGGATAAGTTAGAGACAGCCACGTGTACAGCCAAGAACGCACATTTGGTCACACGGACACAGGACATTCATATATTCAGACTAGTGAGTAACACCCACATAACTCTCTCTCCAGACTTATTTGGGACCCCAAATTCTGGGACAGGCAGGGTGCTGAGATCACAACTGTTTTCCAGCAGCAGACCCAGAATATTCTTTTGACCCAGCTTTCTATCCCCTGAGTTTTTGTTTATCTGGCTGCGTGCTCTGAATAACTCGGCATGCTGCCCGTCCATATTACTTTTGCTCCCCCGGAGATGTTGTTTTTCTTTTTTCACCCCAATGAAGCAAACCTTTCCTTCGCCGCCATCTTTCCCCCCAGGTGACTAACCGTGGAGAAGCCCACCTAGAGCTGAATGCCTTCCGCCGGAAACACGACTGCGCTCTTGTTATTTCTGGTGACTCGCTGGAGGTAGGCGGCAGCGCCTCGGGCTGCTCGGGAACAGCACCAAAACACTGTAGCCAAATTGGGATTTTTCTTTCATAGCACAAACCTCGGTGACGCTTCTGATCTCTGTAAATTAGGTGTGTCTGAAATACTACGAGTATGAGTTCATGGAGCTGGCTTGCCAGTGCCCCGCTGTTGTCTGCTGCAGATGTGCTCCCACACAGAAGGCCCAGATTGTGCGATTGCTCCAGGAAAGGACTGGCAAACTCACCTGTGCAGTAGGTAAGGGACTAGTCAGGGAGGAGTGACCGTGTAGGACGGCATCTTCACTATTTCTTCCTTTGAGTGAACACAGTCCCATTCGTCTCATAACACCTGGAAATGCTGAGTTAGGGAACAGTTTTTGAGGGGTGATTGAGAAGATGAAATTTTGCATATGGAAACTTCAGTGACAAACTGCTCAAATATTTGGGGTAGTACCCTTGCAAACTGGAGCTCGTGAACTTGATTAGGTAAAGTGCCATGGTTAACCTGTGAGCTTTATTTCAGCACTGTAGGCATAATGATGGTACATCTACAAGTCAGATAAAGTGATCAATGACCTGTGAGTCTATTGTAATAAAACAAAGCTGCTTAAGAATTTAATGATTTCTGTTTAAAATCCTGCTTTTATTAACAGGGTTAAAGGTTTCTTCTAATATTACAATCTGGTGCAGATGCTTTTGTGGGGTTGCAAGTTGCCCATGTTGCTTAACTACCACTGTTGTTTGTGCTCTGACCTGCAGGTGATGGAGGGAATGATGTTAGCATGATCCAGGAGGCTGACTGTGGTGTTGGAGTTGAAGGAAAGGTGAGGTTACCTCGTGTTTAATAAGACTTCCTATGGCAATTCTGGAGGTAGTTCGCAAGTAACTCTTATATGAATCCTCAGAAATTTGTGCAAGAAAGTGAGAAGCTTCCACAAGAATAATCATCAGACCAATAGCCTTATCCTGAGGGATAATTTGGCTGTAACGAAGACTTCCGTTTAATAGAGTTCAAGCTCATTATTTGGTTCTTGGCAGATTCCCTGAATTTGGACTGTCGTGGTTAGGTTTGGGGTTTTTAATTGTGTAGATGTTCCAAATGCTGGAGTTATAATTACTCTGATAACATATACCCTATGTATACAGTTAAAAACTGGTTTTGTTAATTTAGAAAGAAAACTCTGGGTTAGAGCTCTGGTTCCTGCATGTGGAGCCACTTGGAGTGACAAGACTGGATTTGGCAGCAGTGGAAAGGCTCTGCTTGCAGTCAGCCAAAACATGCAAATTGGGTGAACTTTTGAGACTGAAAATTTGTGTTCAAAACTGACTTGCTATGAGTGTCATGTTAACATACGTGTTATGAATCATAATCCAGAAGGCTACTTAGAATTGGAGGCCAGGGTTCAAATGGGAATTCTCCTCATGATTTTGCTTGTTGCTTAAAAGCCACAGTGGAAGGCAGAAATGCTGAGGTAATATTCTCCCCCACCTAATATATTTCAAATTTTCTTGGAAATTCTGTCAGTGATAACTAAATAATAATATGACGTTTCTTTGTTTCCAATAATGGAATGATCTCACTATGCTTTTACTTGCTGTTGTACACAGGAAGGAAAACAGGCATCACTTGCAGCTGATTTCTCTATCACTCAGTTCAAACATCTGGGTCGTTTACTAATGGTGCATGGAAGGAACAGTTACAAACGGTCTGCGGCTCTCAGTCAGTTTGTAATCCACAGGAGCCTGTGCATCAGTACAATGCAGGTAAGTGGACTGTCATGAGGAGGTTTCCAATGGAGAGGTGAAATAACCAAATCAAAAAGTAAAGGTTCTGTGTTTCATTTTTCGATGCAACTATTTCTTCTCATGAAAATTTTCATGAGTTGGAACTTGAGGTTGTTACTTTGATATGAAAACATGTAAGAAAGTTCTAGTATTGGACATCCATCAGCAACTTCTCCAAAAATGGACAAATGGTATTCTACCTTAGAAAACATTTATTTGATGCAGCATGTCCTCCTTGTCGTTTAGTAATGCTGCAAAATACTGAAAATCTGCAGCAGGACATCAATGCTCTCAAGGCCTCTGCTAAGTGCACTTATTTTCAACTGTGTTTTAACTTTGGTCTCACTATTTGAAGGCTTTAAGCAACTGAGGATGACCTAGCTCAGACCCTGGTGAGGTTACTGAAAGCTCTGCCTGGTGAGCTGTGGAGGATTCACAGGAGCCACACTGTGTGGGCTGTTGAAGCGTGTATTAACCTTCCCAAGTACTCGGCAGCTCACTGCAGCGGTGTGGAGGCAGCCTGCTCCTCCCCATCTCAAAGGAAACCTTAGAAACAGATTTGGTATTCACAAAATTCACGTTGCTCATGTGTACTGAGCCTCAGCGTAACAAAAATGCGATTGCCATTTGGCAGGGAGAGCTGAAAGAGATTTTAAGAGTTCATGAGCCAAATTCTTAGCTGTGTTGACTTGAACAAAAGTTGCAGTTAAGGACAAAGGTTGCTCTTTGGGAGTTGCATTTCCATGCCATAGTGTACTGATACATTCCCTAAAAATACTAAGTATTTTTTGAGTAAAATACTTGATATTTTTGAGAAGACTGGTTCTACTCTCTCCCTTCTTAGAATAAACACGTTGGAGAGTGATGTGTAGAGACAAAAGATTCAGACTCAGGGACCAGTCTAGCTTACTCTGCAGCTAAAAATAAGAACAGAAAAAAACCTTCTAACTTTGGACTAACAAAAAAAAAAAATAAAAAATTTAAAAAATACTGAACTGCATGGAGTTTGTATTGGTGAGTGCTAACTCTTTTTACATTGTGAAGGCATTACCCAGGTGTAAATAAGTACATACTTGTCCTTCACAACATCTGGATGGCATTGATCAAGGAAAAGTCTTTATGTTCTTTTCTGTGGAATTATATCCCAAAAAGTTTTGTAAGTCCAGCACTCCAGTCTTTGCTATTAAACATAACTTTCATCCAAGGTTTGCATATGAATAAAAAGGGTTGATACTACATTCTTCTGTCTTCAGGAATTTGGAGAACCCCCTGTAAGTACATTCCAGTTTGAAGGAGTATATTTTAAAACTGTTACTTTTACTGCAGTATCTTAACACCTGAAAAGCTTATTTCTTTTATTTTCTAGGCTGTTTTCTCATCAGTATTTTACTTTGCTTCAGTTCCTCTCTACCAAGGCTTTCTCATCATTGGGTAAGAGCTCACTTTTTACTAATAGTGTGGAAAACCTGTGTATAATGAATGTATCTGGGCTAATTAACTAGCAGAGTCAATATGTGAATGCCTTGCATGTTTCACAACACTGGTTTAGAAGATTGACGTGATCATTTTCCCCTTTCTGCTCCTCTGCACTGAGCAAAGCCACCGAGGCAGTGCAAATGCTTCTAGAAACCTTTCCAAAAGGACAGTTTGTCACATTCCAAACATGAGAAGCAAACCATCCTCCAGGAACCGCTCCTCCCAGGAACCTTCGTGCCTACAGAGCAGTGCGAGACAGTGTCAGAAAGCAGGGACAGCCCAACCTCTTCAACAGAAGGAATCAGTTCCTGTCTGAAATATACTGAGATTGCATTTGTAATCCCATGACTTTATAGACTTTTGAGTACATAATCAAAAAAGAAGCAGCAAATTCATCTCCATTGCTTTCTGATGCAAACAGGATCAAGCCTGAACTGTAGAACAAACTTTGGGGCAGGGACAGGTCTGTCCTTGACTCTGTTAATAGCCTGCAACATCGTTTGCAATACTTGAACCAACCATCTGTGTAGGAGTGTTTCTAATAAAAAGCTGTTCAAAAAGCAAATCTAAAACTGGTGTGTGTCATTTGGCACTTCAAGAGTACTGTATTTCCTTTATGAAGACTAGCATTTCTGTTAACTCATCTACACCTTAGGTAATTTACTGATCTTCCACCTTCTTCCAGGTACTCAACAATTTACACAATGTTTCCAGTGTTTTCTCTGGTCCTGGACAAGGATGTTAAATCTGAAGTTGCAATGTTGTACCCAGAGCTCTACAAAGATCTTCTTAAGGTGTGGGAGACTCTTGTTTGTCTGTTTTGGTTTAAGGCAGGATCCCCATCTTGATTTGAAACTCTCTGAATGTGTAAAGCCAAATACACTATCAGTGGATACAGAATTTTGTTGTGCATTTTCAAGCAAAATTGTTTTAAAGGCAAATTTGAATTAACAGATCGAAGCAGATTTGCTGGCAGTTTGTTACTGAATGTTACATGAAATGCAATTTATTAAAAACGGCTGGGGAAATAGACGTTCCAGTCTGTGGGAAATTCTAAGGATTTAATATTACTGATTTTTTCCAAAATAAAACGGAAAGAGAAATTGCTGGGGATTTGGCACTCTTCTGAAGCCAGAAAAGGGGGTGAGGGGAAGGGATATGTTCATTTGATGCAGGGAGGAGGTTATCACAGTTTCTTGAACAGAAATTTGCTTGAGGCTGATCTAAAGGTCTGGTTGCTATGCCATTTTTGTAGCTGTAGCATGAAGGTTGGGTTGTTCTCCTTAGGCAAAGAAAACTTGATTTGATATTTACCATAGAAATACCAGGTAGGTAAATCTTGTCTTAGAATCTTTTTTTTTTTTTAACTGGAAAATTTTTTGAATAACTGGGGTATGCAGACTGGGAACATCTTTCTTAATTGAAGGAAAGGATGGACTGAGTCTTCAACAGATCCCTTCCCTGAAGGATTTCTGTTAAACAGATACTCTCAGAAGCAAAGCCTGTTTTTCCAACAGCCTGAATAAGTCTCCATCTGGTTTCACTTGCATGTTGTCTCTTATGTCATAAACCACTAATTCTCCAACCATCCTTAGGCCTGGTCTAAACATAGGGGTTTTTTTGTACTGGTATAGCTGTGTTGGCTGGAGATGCTTTTTCAAAAGCCTATCTGCCTTCAATATGATGGTGATTTGTGTGTGTGTGTCTAGAAATATAATATTAATATATTCATATATATGTGTACACACACATTTCACAGTACAGTGACTAAACTCATGAGACATCTTTGCATTAAATTAATTGTGTGTGCAGTAAGGATGAGGTTGTACTGTACAGTGAAAGCAGTGAGCTTCCACAGTCCCAGGCCTCCTTTGTGCATCATGAAAAATGAGAATAGAGAGACAGTACCTCAGGGTTGGTTGATGTGTTTTCTGGGGTTTTTTTCTACATCATGTTCAGATTCTCTCTTTATTATTTGCCGGGTTGATCTGTAAGTGAATCTTATAAAAGAAAACCTCAATGGAGCTTTCTTTTTTATTTTATTTAATTTTTTTCTTTTTTTTCTTTTCTCTCTTAGGGACGACCATTATCATACAAAACATTTTTAATATGGGTTTTAATAAGCATCTATCAAGGTAAGAAATCAACTTCTGCTTGTGCCTTTAGCTGTTTTAATGAATACAAAATACATAATTTTTTGTATTGCAGGAAGTTAAATAAGCAATGCATCCTTGGTATAATGAATACTTTTTTTTTCTTCTTTTTGGTCTCAGAAAATGTCAGTAGTGTTACCAACAGAAGAAATTATCTAAAACTAAATATTCACAGCAACTGGTCAACCCTGTCGTAGGCAGTGATGTAGAACTTCAAAGCATCTCATGCCTCTTCCCATTAAGTCAGCTAACAAAATGCAAAATCTGTAGCATTGTGTATTTTATTTAAATCCTATTAGTCTATTAGAAGTGGCAATAATTCTGGTTACTTTATAGCCATCTGTAATGACGGACTGGGGTAGAGCTCAGGTTCTTGATTGTATCTGGTACACTCTAATTAGGCTGCTAAAACAATTAAGCAGTGTCTTAATTACAATGCATCCATTTTCCAAAAGTGGATGTAGTAGTTGGGGTATATGTCTAAGAAGGTCTTTTCTTTCATTTTGTCTTTTTTTTTAATCAAGTAACCTCAAACTCAAATACTTTCTTTAAGTGTTAATCAGGGAATCATGGAAAGCATGTAAATAACGTGGCACTATAAAGCTAAAATGACAATATGACAAAATTTCTTGTTTTCCAAAACTCCTTTATCTACAAATCAGAATAAATGTGCCAAAATAAGCGGTTAATCCTTTACAGATTTAACTGGTATTGCCATCCTCTGTAGAGAGTGAATCCAAGAAAATAAAAGCTCTGTTGGCATTATCTTCTGTGTCATCCCATAGAACCCTGTGACAGGGATAATGGTCCTCTGCTGCTGTATAAATATGATGACAAAGCCAAGGCATTTATAGAAAACTCATAAGTGGTGGAAAGCTAAAGCCAGAGGGTGATGCATTGAGGGAAAGATTTCTTGAGCTAAGACCACTATCTGGTTACAATATTTGGTTAAAGTGACTTCACTTCTGATGTGCTAAATAACTAGAAAACAGCAGGCCAAACAAATGGGCTAGTTGCTAGCAGAGATGAGCCTGACTGAAAACTTGAGCAGTCCTAAATTTTGGAAAGTTCACAGCTGGATTTGAACTTTGTGGCTCGGGCTCTAGTCACTTGCAGGTTTTCCCTTCCGAAACTAGCCTAGTGTGATGGATGTTGGTGCGGATTACTCATGCTGCTAACATGAGTTATTTGTGCAGGTGGCCGTGCGGGGTGTTGTGAGCATTCCCTGGCTAGCCAGAAGAGAAGCACAAAACAATGCATCATTAACAGCACTTTAATATGTTCCCCTTTTAGGGGGAAGTGTAAAGAGGGGAGATCTTGGACGAAGTAGTGCATAGAGAGGCTAATTTGTATGCACTGAGCTTTTCAACACCTTGCTTCCATCTGGGCACCGAAGAAATGCAGTAGGTTTTAGAAATATTTGATATCTTTTAGCTTCTGAGTAGCGACCAACTGCTTTTCTGGGAGGATAGAGTTTCGTGATGTTAAAAATCTCCAGTTGCCAAAATAGTGTGTATTAATTTCCTATCTCCATGTGTCTATGAATATGATAGACTGTTAGAAAAGTCTGGGCACCTCTGCTTTAAGTTTTCCCTGTCTTCTCATCAGTTCTGTCTCCTAAATAGTAACTGATTCATTGTCAGTACATTCATCAGGTTTCGTGAAAAACAGTCTCAAGACATGACTATGTTTCAGCCTTTCCAAGACCTAGCAGTGGGTTTTAGAGCTTAGACTGGCGTTTGAATAAAATGCCCAAATGTTCCGTTCCCTTGCAGGTAGCATCATCATGTATGGAGCACTCCTCCTCTTTGAATCCGAATTTGTCCACATTGTTGCCATTTCCTTCACATCCTTGATTCTCACCGAGTTACTGATGGTAGCGCTGACGATCCAGACGTGGCACTGGCTCATGATAGTGGCTGAGCTGCTTAGTCTTTCCTGCTACATAGCTTCTCTGGTCTTCTTACATGAGTTTATTGGTAAGATTAAATACCTCTTCTCCAATCAGTTTATGACCTGAATAGTAACTGGACTGAAGAGCTCAGTTGAGCTTAAAGGCTGTTGATGAAGTCAGCAGTAATTACAGTGGCAGTGGTCCTGACTAGAATAGGCTCTATTAGATGTGAAGGCACTTGAAAGATACTTTTAATTCCTTCTCACAACAGAATTCTGGAGGAGGTAAAGGTGGTCACTAGACTGTGCTACCCAGTGAATCCCATCCATACTTTCAAAACTTTACCATGTATCCGCTGTCATATTTAGCAAAGGTCTTTATTTCTATATTGGTACTGAATCTTAGACTACAGATTGAAACCTCTGATGTTAGTTTGAAAGATTTAATCTTTTTAACTGGGTGAAGGAGCTGCCTTCTAAAACTTAACTTATTTTGTCTGCTTTGTTGAGGGTCCTTCTCTTGGGGGTTTGGTTGGTTTTTTTAGTTGCCTGAAACAGAACTAATCCTTTTTCCCCAGCTAAAGAACAACAGTGAGGAATCCCAGATTGCCCCAGTAGCTGTCTAGTTGCAAATACCAGATCCACAGGGATTGTTCCAGTGTTCATTCAGGAACCACAAGATGTCACTACTTCTTCCATAAAGTTCTTTGCTAAATCTGAAGACAACAAGAGTGACTTCCCAATTGGCTAGATCTGTATCTCTTACATATGGGTATACCAGTTCCATTTTGAATGATGCTTCAACTATTTTTTCAAAGTTTTTGAGGTATTAAAACTGAGTTGAGAGGTGTTTGCTAGACTACCAGCAAAGTAGTAGACAGCAGCTCCCAGAGTCAGACTACAAGTGCTCTGTTTGAAGGAAGCTTAATATTGCCAGGGGATTGGTAGCCCTGTTTCAGATGGGGCAGTGTATGGGCACTTGCCTGTGAGGAGCTGCACACCCTACTGAAATGTCCTCTGCAGAAGGCTGTGTTGTTTGTGAAGGAGAAGAACAGAAGAGTGAGGAAACAGGTATTTGATGAGCTTTGAATTTGCATGTGGAGAAAGTGAGGCAGTTTTAAGAAGCGCTGGTAAATTGAGTTGCTTTGCTGCACCTCTTACCAAAACATGATTCCCATCTTCATTGACTTTGTGCTGTTTTCTTTATACAGATGTTTACTTCATTGCAACTTTGTCGTTCTTGTGGAAAGTCACCGTCATTACTCTGGTGAGCTGCCTTCCCCTCTACGTCCTGAAGTACCTGAGACGAAGATTTTCTCCTCCAAGCTATTCGAAGCTCACGTCATAAGGCTGCTCTCCTCACACACCAGAGACAAATACTGCATATGGCTGAGAGACAAAATAGTTGTTACTATAATGAATACGTCCGATATTTGCATAAGGATCATGTGGTAATCTCTATTACATGCTGCTTATTGAAAAAGACTTCACAACTGCCATGAACGGAAACCTAATGATAAAAGGGAGTTTTTTTTAGGGTGGAGAACTTGTTAGTTCATCCAGTTCCTGTCACTTTTGTTCAACTTAACCAGGGTCAAATGTACCTGACTGTGATGACAATGGGTTTCTCATGCACGGTTAGAAGTATCTGAAAGCTGCTAACTGACCTTGGAATTTACGTTTGACAAACTTAAGTTACCTTTTTTTTTTTTTTTAAGTATCAGTGCTGTTCCTTGCATTGTGTTATGTTGTTTTATATTATTTATCTTTTTGATTCAAGTAGTTACATTCTTTTTACATCTCGGAAATCCCTTAATGTAGGTGATGCACTGTACTGCTGACAGCCGATTCCTGATTTATGGCATGCTGTTTCCAGAATGGGGCTCCAGCCTGTCGGATCTACACACACTTGAGAATCCGAGCGTGTTTGTGATTTTCCTTCGGTTGAAATGTGGTTACCCTAGTGATTTTGGAAGTATCCAGTCATTGATAAATAGAGAGAAATAGTAGTCCAAAATGAAGAAATTAAGTTTTGTTTAACTTTTGTGCTTCCTGTTAAAAGGAGCTGGTGACATAATAGCTTTACTTTTTATTTATTTGTATAGGAGAAAATTATCTAAACTAAAGCAAATCCTCTTTGGAAAAGAAATTTGCAGTTGATCAGATTTGAAATGTGTCGACAACGTGAGAAGAGACTCGTACTGTTCTGCAGACAATGTGGCAGACGTGTCTTGAATCCTTGGAGACTGAAAGGAGAGGTCATAGAGCTGCTACTCCTCACAGCTACAAGAAATCTGTTTCCTGTTAGGGTGAAACTGTGAAGATGAGCTGCAAATAAGCTGAGGCACTCCTAGGTTGATGTTGTTCATGACACACTCCCTGCAGAGAGGCAGTTTTTGAGAACCTTTCACTTACTTTCCTCTAAAAAGTGAACTTGAATCCTAGGAGTGGTGTTCATGTGAAGGCGTTAGACTCATGTGCAGAGCAAATTTATGTATTTTTCATTTTCAAAAATTAAACTCAGCGAGTTCTGTTTTTATGATAAGCATTGACCCATGTTACAATACTGTGAGGAGAGCAACGCATATTGAAGCTGCTTGGGAGAAGGACAGAGAGTTACAGGAACCTTTTACGGTTGGGTCCATGCATCAAACATGGATGAGATTTTAGTGGCAGCCATCCTCATCTACTGACTGTTTAGTCTGTGCTAAATTAGTTTCTTGCTGTTTCCTTCCCACATCATAAAAGCCACTGTCGGAGCTGGCACTGCTTGGCGCTGTTGTTGGTCCGCGGCGCCGAGGGATCAGGAGCAGCAAAGCCCAGAGCCTGAGCTCCTGTCGCTCTCAAGACAGCCCTTCCAGGTCAGGGCAACTGCACTGGTGTGAGGAGCAGAAGCTCCCTGGTCATCTGTGCCATGCTGAACCTCTTTAATAGGCTGCCAGCTTCTGTTGCCGTTGTTACAGACGTTCCGCTGTCGCAAGTTAACAAGCCTGATGTGAAAATCAGTGGAAAGTGGGAGTGTTGTTTTAAGAGATGGAGTCTGTTGACCCATAGTGGTACATCTTGAATTTTCAGATCTAAGAGAGCCGTGGGATGTGTTGTAGCTGTGTGGTACTGGCTTCAGGGAATGTTTTGCACAACCTGACCTGCCTTCCTTCCTTGCTCTCAGTTCCTGTGAGAAAATATCAAAGAGCAGGGGAAGCAAGTTCCAGAAGATTTAGAGAAAAATTGGATGTGCTTCATAATGTATGTGGCTTGGAGTGAGAGGAAGGTGCAAGTCCATATGACTTTATTATTTCATGTGGGGGAAGCCCTCTTAATTTAGAAAACTGTTTCAAAATCCTTCAGAAATAAGAGCAAATAATCTTTCATCTAAATCCCTTGTTTTTCTTTTGAGCCAGTCTTCCAGTTAGGATCTTGTCTGAAGTCCTGATATGTAGCAACCAGCTTCAGAAACAGCCTACTGGCTAAGGGAAGCTGATTCCTAGTATTCATCTTTTCATCATATTTTGAAAAATTGCCTTTTTCCTTCTATTTTTCTTCTCCTAAAAATAATAGGAACAGACATTGCTACTTATTTGACACACGTGTTCGTGTTAGGAAAGGCCCTAGAATCCACCGTCCTCGGTGATCTGCCTCACGGAGGAAAAGCAGTGCCTGACAGCCCCTTGGGGGGGGAGCTGGGCTCACAGTCCTTAGTGAATTCTGCCATTTTGCCAAGAAGATCCTTAATGTTGTCTTTATTGTGACTTGCTACAGCTCCTGGATAGTGTCAGCCATGCAGGTGTTTGGAGTCCCCAGTCAGCATTTGATTTAAGTAGATTTTTAAATGCAAGAATCAAGAATTTCTTTTGGCCATTTCTTGTGACAGAGAAGTCCAGTCCCTCTTGTCCGTTGGCAAGCACAGCGCTGTATGCATCTTTGTAAAGCCCTGGCCCTAGCTAGTGTGTAGTAGTAAATGCCCTGCAAGAATAACAGTGCCATGCTACTGTATGTAAATATTTGAGACGTATACATGGTAGATTTCACTGTTTCCTGAAGTCAATACAGTTTACACCGAGTGGACCATATTTGCAAAATACTGGCTTACACCAAGAAAGGGAGTGACTTGTGATTTTGGTTATATTTATTGAATCATAACTTTCATAAGGAACCCATATTTAGTAGAATTGGTAGTAATCTATAGCTGTGTTTTGGGGTGTGAATTATATTCCTTTGCAGCTAGTCTTTTTTTTGCACAAGGTTGTAAATCCAGGAACTAAACTCTGTCTGGGTACACGCTGCATTTTTTTAAAGCAATCAGAAAATTGAAACTGCCATTTAACAAACAGCAGGAAAGAGGGAGGAGTGTTGTATTTTTCAAGTTTAGCACTTTATGCTTGCAATCTATTTCTCTTAAGTTATTTAAAAATGTTTTTAAAAGCAAAATTTAATACATATGCTCATAATTACTGTACATTTGAATAAATGGATTCTCTGCTGGAAATTTAATCTTTTTCCTCTAGTATGATCATGATTTGTGCTTACTGGGAGTTTTTTCTTCTTTTGTGTACTATCTTGTTTGCAGTGTTACTTAGTGTTCTTCCTATTCCTTTTTTTGTTTGGATTTGGTTTTTTCCTTTTCTTGTTTCTGTACTGTAGCAGTTCATATAACTTGTGTGCTTTGGGACTGTGCCCCAAGCGATGCTGTAGGGTAGTGGTGTATGTCTCACACTGTGCTCTTGCTTCCCGTGGCTGCTGTAGGGAAGCCAACGCTCTGTGCTGTGCTGCTGCAGTGGTTGTTTAATGTGGAGGTTTTGTGACATGCACTGTTCTCTTCTTGCATCTCTGCAGTAATTCCAGGTGTGTCTTCTGTGTTTTGTTCTTTTTTTTTTTTTTTCTTTAACTCTGTATTTTTTTTCCTCCATAGAGTTTGTCCTGGTGATCTTTTGTTTTGCTCAGCTCATAGTGCAATTGAAACATTCTTTATCGCAGCAGCTTAAATCAGAACTGGGCTGAGTGATGAGTGACAACCCTGGTGTCCCCTTGGTGTCAAGAGCTACATTCTTAAAGCTACAGCTGTGACTGGACCAAACTGAGCAGCACCAAAGATGTTATTTTTCTGTGGTCTACTGAAATATCGCAATTAAATGCTGTACAACCTCTCTTGTCCTCTGCAACTGCCGAGGAAAAACTTGCTGTAGTTGAGTTGAGTTTCTTTGAGTTTGCCTCAGAGAGTTAGATGTGTGAATCCCTGAAACATGTCTTTTGGCTTTATCTTTTGAAGGAAGCTGCTGCACCATCTGATGCATCATAAATCCTGGGTTTGCACAAGCAGTGCTCTAAACCAGGTATGTGAACAACTATTGCATGCAGCTCACCATCACTAGTTCTTTGCACACAACTGTTTGGATGGGGTTTGGCTTATCTCCACAGTTGCTGGTGCCAGTCCAGTGCCCACTAAAATCTTCAGTGTGAGCTGGATGGGCTCTTTTTTTTATTTTTTAGTTGTTATTAGTTCTTTCATAATTAATAAACTCTTTGATTTGCATGAAATCCTGGGTTCTACGGCTTTGCCAATATGGTCCATTACTACTGCCTACTACAACTTGTGTACTTATGCCTTTGAGAACATTTTTAATTGTTAAAAAGTAAATGTTTATTTCGTTTTTAATTGGGGAAATGGATTCTGGTGTCAAAATAATATTTACTGTGATGCCGATGTTTTGTACCTGTCATCTAGTTAAAGTGTAAATACTCTTGGTTCAAGAGAAATACGAATGCCAATTATTTATTGTTCTGTGGAGTTACATGTTGCAGTTGTGTAAAAACTTTAAAGGGAATGTTGTAAAACAAGGTGGAAAAATAAATTTTATGCAACTTCTTTACTTCATCCATGTACACCATGTATGAGGCACCTGAGTTACTCTTGGTGTGATCAGTCCAAGGTGTGATTTGACAGAACTGTAAGTATATAGGTTATGTCGCGTTGTGGCCTTGTCTGCGTGGGGAATGCACATTTGAGAAAGCAGTACTTTCTGCTGATCAGTGGAGAGCTGCTTCATTAATTTCTTTATTGTGAACAACAGTCTTTTCCAGCAGTCTTAGCAGGAAGGGGTTTTGAGGGGGGGGGGGGCGATTGATTGTTGATGTTTTTGGTTTTGGTTTGTTGTTGTTGGGGGTTTTTTTTCTAAGTATCGGTGTAAGCTTTTGTTACCCTTTGCTTTAGCAGTGACTTCTTGCAAGATTACTTTCTGCAAGTTGTCATTGCAGTTTAATGGTATGGCTTAGCTCTGTGTGGGGCACAGAAAGTGCTGTTGGGCACGGGCAGGCTGCTGGCCCCATTGCCACCTCTCCTGCTTGCCCTGGCCAGGGGACCTGGCTGCTGTGACCACCAGGTGGAACTTCATCCCCAGGCTGCTGCTTCCCTGCTGCCTTCTCTACAACCAGGTAGTCCCAGAGTACCCAACTGTCCCGAGGATTTAAAATTCGGTTTCAAGAGACTCAGCTCATTCAGGAAGTTTCTGGTCAAATCCTCCTTGTGACTTTTGGTGCTAGAGAGAAGTTGGTCGTTCTGCTGGTACCCACTGTTGTGACTTAGGAGAAAGCCTTTTGTTTGAAACATATATATGCTGTTCTTGGAAAAGCAATGATGCAATAGCATTAGGAACAACTATTTTTGGAATGTTCTCATCCCTTGAATGTTAGATTAAGTAACTGGCTCTGCACAAGAGCAGTCTCAGGGCTGGGACTGGCTGCCCTGCTTCTGGGTCAGAAATAGGAGGGAGAGGCAGGATTTTTAACACTGAATATTATCTGCAGGGGAAACTTCAATAACCTTGATTAAGAACACACTATGATGGCTTTCTATCAAAAATGTAATAGAGCCATAAACATACTCAAAACACAGCCCCATAAACATACTCAAAATACAGCCCCCCACGCACACCCCCAAAATAATGTAATTGGATAAAGTATAATTTGGGAGACTATTTAACTACAGTAGTGATAAACTATCCCTCAGATCATTAAACATTTATTAAAGACTTTCTTTTAGAGTCTATAGGATGCAGATGGCAGCATTTTAACTTTACATTATTTACATTTTGTATAGAATAGTTAATGCAAATATTAAATAAATGATTTTTGTGATTTTTTGCACACATCAAATGAAGGCTGTAGACTCCAGAAATTACAGTACCAGACTTCACTCCCAAGTGTTACCAATTTCCCACTCTAAATGGGTTACATAAGCCCTAGTTAGTGGTTCTTTTAATTTATGGCTGGTTTCTTTTTAATGGTGAAATGTGTAATTAAAAAAAGCTAGAAATAGTTTTTCTAAACTCATTCTGGAAAGGGAAGGAGAATTTCTGCAATTTTTTTTTCTTTTTTTTTTTTTTTCACCCAAACATTGCATAATAGTAGAAATGTCAAAGATTTCCATGGGGTTTAATTTCATTCTTCATGTGGCTGTGGTCATACAAGAAGTTTGAACACTGCAGGGGTTGGCAGATTTTTGGAAGATCATGTATCCTGGGATAAGTTTTCAGCCTAGGCTTTACCAAAGAATGCCAGTGGCCTTATTTTTTGAATTGTGGCTGTATTATATACTAGTGTCTTTTTTTTTTTCCTTCTAAAAAAATAAAAAAAAAATAAAAAGAGGTGCTGGCTGGTAATTGGGTGTCACACTATGGCCCTGAGCCTTACGTGTTGTATGAAGATGTACAGAAGCTTCTCTTTCCCTTAAAGAGTTTGGAGAGAAGAAAACCTTGTTCACATGCCCTCTGCCTTTGCCTTCTCAAGACATGGCAGCTCTGCACTTACTCTGCCTCCTGCCCATTGCATTACTGTGGCATTAAATATCTTTGTCATGATAAACCTTTGCTGGAGGAAGGTGACTGCTCCTACTCCCATTTCACAGGTAGGAGATGGGGGCAGAGAGAAACTGTGCTCTCTGGTTACCCAAAGCCTATGCAGTGCAGAACAGTATTTTTATTTTGATTATTGGGCTTTTTCCCACCTTAAACATTGAAGTCAATCCTATAGGAAAGTTACTTATTCCACAGAGTATTCAGATATCTTTTTTAAAATTAGGAATGTGATTGCAGGCTTCAAAAAACCTGTCCTTACTATACAGAGTATTGTAAACCCTAATCCAGAAATTTTGTCAGGTTCTTCCTTCTTAACCTGGACCTGCAGATCCAAATCACATCTGTGCTAAATGTTTTGCAGTTGCATGTGAAAACAGTGAGTTTGAGAGTGAGCAGCAGCTGGCTGCAGAAATAGCTTTGCTGCAACTGCAAAAAGGTAATGCAAGGAAAAACTTTGAGTGTGGCAGCAGTTACTGGCAGCACAGAATCCTGGTCCAGCCCCCATTTAATGTCAGTGTCAAAACTGATGCTGTGACTTCCTTGGGCCACAAACTGGCATTTCCTGGTCCTAAAACTCTCTGGGTGGTGTGGGGCTCTCTAAGTTACATGGTGAATATCTGAATTTATGCTGCTTGTATTTAAAGTTACAGATATCAGCAACTCGCAGGATCTGGCCTTCAGAAGAATGCCCTTCCCTCTGCTGCTCTTCCTCCCGTTGTGGCCTGAGACCTAACTGGTATTGTGTGAGTGGGTTACAAAAAAGGGCTTCAAAATCACTGCATTCCCACTTTAAAGTCTTCCTCTCTTGGCTTGCTGCAATTGTGCACGTAAGGAGGAATATTGTGTGCTGTTCAGATCCTCTCACAGAAAGAAGTAGTAACAAGAACAATCTGTGCAAAAGAATTTAACGCATTAAAGATGGGGGTAATAGTCATTCTCATTTGTCCTTTTATGTGAAACAGATTTTATTTTAAATGTACACTCTGAGTATCTTAACCATATCCAGAAACTTGTTTACCAGGGTAAAAAGTAGAATTGGTCACAATATAAATTAAGAGCATGAGTAGAGGTGAATTGATTGTACTGTGAGATTCTGCTTAGTCAGCTCAGCAGTACTCCTGGAGTACACACCTTGGTGGTCACGGGGGCAGTGGGTATCTCCATCTCCTGTGCTTGAGATTTCACCAGGCAGTAGATTTACTCATGTGTTGCACATCTGCTCAGAAAAAGCTCTGTTGTCGCTCTGCTGTAGGTATTCTGTTTCTCTGCCATTAGACGTGCCTCTCTTGCACTGGCTCTTCTGCCTTTAAGACAGGTCACTTTGGATTTGCTTTGTACGCTGGCAGATTTCACCAACGTTGTCAAAAAGTGATGCAAATTGCTATTGATTGGGATTCCTCTTTAAAATGAGAACAAACCATTTGTCGGTGAGATCATTATATAATATGCTGTGTAATGGTCCTGATGTTTCCTTCATGTCCTGGAGTATGTTACCTGCTCCAGCTGCAATGGTGTAACTGCCATGGAATGAAACGCTGCTTGGTGTTGAGCCTATGGGAAAGAGCAGGGATGCTGCCCGCAGAGGCAGAACTCAGTACACTTTGTAAATTCCAGATTAAGGCTTTGAATAAAAGGCACGTTTGTAAGTATCAGCATTCCCTCCATCAAACAGTGTCACTGGTCCGACCCGGTGGGTTCCAGTGAGTCGCTGCATCCTGCACCTGCCATTGCTGTGGCTGCCATCCTGAACCAGCACAGGCAGAGCCAGGGCTGTTGCTCTGGACAGGAAGGTCCCGCATGTGAATTGGCTCTCCTGAGCCAGCCAGGGTGCTAATTTGGAACTGGAAGCTCTAATGGCTCACACTTACTGTGTTTTGTTACCTTTGGCTTTGATCTTGTTCCAAGAGTTAAAAGATAGGACCTTTTGAGGGGAGGCCTCTGGGCCGCAGCAGCTGAAGTAGCTCCTCATCTTGCTGTGAGGACCAGGACGCTGCCAGCTGTCCTCTCAGCCCTGAGATCTTACTTTGTCCTGGAGATGCTGCTGGAGTGTTTGTTGCTCTCCAGCTGCACCTCTGTAAGGCTCTGTTGTGTTCTCCTTATGTTTGACAACAAGCACACCATGAACTGTAACATTTCAGAGCCCTAACATTTTAACCACTCTCTTGCCAAGGCTTCCTTGGTGTCAGCCTGCCACACGAGCAAGGAGAACTCTTGCTGTTGGAGCTGCACTGGTGATTAGCAAGCCCAGGGAAACCTGAGCACCACCCTGCCCAGCTGAGCTTCACCTCTCCAATTCCCACTGGGCAGCGCTGGGGGTGTCAGCCCTCACAATGCTCGTGCCCAGTTTCTGTGGGTGTGTACACATTACCTTTGCACGTAGGCATAGTTACAAACCACTTGATTTGCATGTAAGATTATTTTCTTAATTTTTAACTATAACTGCAGCAGTTTATTAATGTAACTTTAATTATTTAGTATGCCATCTTGGCATCATTCTAGCCTGAAACAATTACTTTAAGCCCAGTGACAAACAGAAAAGTGATTTTAACATTGAAGGTGAATAAAATTAAACAAGAGCAAGGAAATTTTTTGGGCTAAAATGTGAGCTGGAAACTAACACTGGTGGTTCTCCTTACCTCCATTTGTGTCCAAGGTAAGTAAAATACCTGGGGAAGGGGAAGACCAATTTTAAGCAGGTTCTACATTACTGTTGTCTGTTGTGAACTATTCCAAAGAAGCATTTATCAATCGTTATTTGCAGTGTGGCAGAGGAATTTGGACCTTCTCCACTCTGACAGCTAGGCTGTAAACTGAAAAAGAAATTTCTAAAAGACCAAGATTAGATGTTATCAACCCCTCAGCTATCTGGCTTCTTCCAGATATGCTGCTTTCCAATCTTTTGTATCCTTTTATTTATTTGTCAAGATGCATTGCTGCATTTTAGATAAATTAACCAAAATGACAGTCTACATTTCAGGCTGCAACTAGTGCCAGAATTTTTCAGGCAACTGTCTAAAGACTGAAGTTTAGTTCAGAACTGCCCAATTTTGCTTCTAGGAAGTCTCAAGCCTCCTACTGATCTGATTTTGATATCTGATCTTTCCTATATACAAGGAGAAATGAGCCAGAACCCAAATTTTCTAAGTGAAATTGCTATTTGCAACACTAACCTATAAGGAGAAAATCTTTCCAAAATCAGCTGGGAAGAAGTACGTTGTGTTGGTATCTCGGTGGAAGACCCGCAGCTGGTGTAAACAATCAGGTCACACTCATCCACACCCTCACACAATCCTTGGGGCTTGTTCAAGTCCGAGTCGAATTCTTGTGAGTCTTTGTTACTGAAGTGTGGAACTAATTTTTACAGGTGCAGTGTTCACCATAAATAGCCTTCAACAGAAAGAATCATCTTGTATTTCACATGTGAACTACAGCTATTTCCTTCAACAGCCTAGGTGTCTTCTGTCATCTTTCACCATCAGAATACCATTCAGGGTAGTGATTTATACACGTTCCCACTCTTCTTTCTTTCAGCTCCTGTTGCCATTCCAGCTCTGAAGAACATAATGCCACAAAGCCTTTGGTAAAAGCAGAGCCTGGAGGAAATATCAGGTGTTAACATCCAATAAAAAGCTAACACGCTTGAATGAACTAGGATTGCAAGGTACCTCTTGTACAGCCCAAGCAAGGACTGACCTAATGCAGCGGTTTTATGACGGTGGCAGGTAAGGACTAATTATAGACCCTGGACTCCATCACAAACTGACTTGTCAAGTTAACTTATCACCTGAAGTACCTACAATTACATTGTGGGGCCTTTCTACTCCTTTGTATAACTGAATGCAGTTGCTCCTGAAGAAACTTAGTGAGTAAATCTGAGGTGCTGAAAGAAATACTGCACTAGAAATTATGCTGTAGGGAACATTTTATATGCTTTGGAGTAAATTAATGGCTGGGTTTGGGTTTTTTAGAAAAAAAACAACCCAAAACACAACAAACTTTGTGCACAAATACATACTTTAAAATATATTTTCTTTCAAACACCAACTATTTTAACAACAGTGTAAATCAGATTTTACAGACTGCATATTTCAAGTATGAAGTTCATTAAATGTGTGAAATTCTAGATTAGCTGCCGGGTGTGGCCAGAGCCCCAGTAATGAAACACAAATTGTGTTCAGAATATAATATCAGATTCCCTAGCCCTGGCAGTGATATTAAAGGGATAAACCCACCTTTTCAAAACAGTCATAACCTTTCTTTATTATCTTTGCTTAGTTTAGCCATCATGTGATATAGTAAATAGCTGCATCAGTGTTTCCATCCTGAGCCTAATGTACAGGTGTCTAATTGGATTAGGTGGTGGTGGTTGTTAATAAACCAATTTATGTCCTACTGTAACTGAAACTAATGCAATGGATTTATACATGCATTTTTGCCAGTGCCCTGATAGTGGTGGTAGTCTGTCTTTAGATCCAAGAATATTACTCTAAACTGCAATTTGCTCTGAAATTCTGTGGAAAAAAATCACTTTATATCGTGAGTAAGCAGTGTGGCTTTGAGTTGGTGTGTTCTGGAGTTACCCACCAGCATAGCTGGATTCTCCAGCTAAGCCAGGAGTTGATGGGTTTGGGGACTTGAGTCCAGGTAGTCTGTGAGTGTGGTGGGTTTCACAGTCAATCTTTTTGGTTTGCTAAATCTTCCTGGACTCACTTTCACTCATTAATGCTTTCCCTTTCCAAAAGCTTGGCAAACACCCACGCAGCCCCTCTGGACAGGTGCTTGCTGCTGTCTGGGACTTGGAGGAAGATCCATGCTGAGAACTGTGAAGCCCGCTGGTGGCATGGACATGTGTGCTTAAGGGATGTTGAACTCAGCCCCCTGAAAAGAACAGCTGGGGAAAAATGCTCATAACCACCTGCTATCAGAGGGATCTCTTCAAATTCCTACCTTGGTTCTCTAAAGTAACTCTGTGGAAGGGAAAGGTGAGTTCAATAGCTGGGAGTAACAATCAATTAATGATGCCATTCTCATTCCACAATCTTTTCTGTGAGCTGAGAGCAATGTGCAAGAGTGACCAGCTACTTCCTCATACTGTTTTAACAACTGTAATTTAGGGGCCAAGATCTCTGTTGTGTCCATCTTCACTGAACAGAGCAGGCAGGAAAGGATTCCCAGTGCTCATCTTCCCCAAGGAAGGGCACTGGCCAGAGCAGCTCAAGGGCTGTGGTGTGCTGAGCCAACAGGCACCTGTGATTCCAGGCTGCCTGGTCTTGGCCAGCACAGGTAGTTTCTTCCTCTTCCTTTTTTCCTGTGCTGTGCAAAGAGAAGAAGGTTCACAAGCCAGTTCTAATCCTCATATGACCAATAATGGGAATGTCCCAGGTAGCAACTTTTGATGGAGCAAAAAATCCAGGTTTAAGAAGTAGAAGAATTGACATTTCTTATGCATGACTGTTTAATGGAGATCTCTTCCCAAGGCCTGGTGACTGCAGTTACAGTGACTTAAGCACTGCAAGAAACAGATTAAATGGGGATATGTTGTTTACTTGCCTGACCCACATAGAGAAACACCTCTCCTACTCCCAGTGTTCACTAATGTTCTTCCTAATTAGTCCAGTGAGTAATTGCTCTATTTGGCTGTCTCTTCTTTTTTTTTTTTTAACCTTAGCTTGAAATCTCAGAAAATTAAACAAAAAAAACCCAAACCCAACCAAAACAACAACAAAACCCAAACCAGAAACACACACAAAAACCCCACCTTATATTTTTATAATCTTAAAGACAAAATATCTTTGACAGAAACTAATACCTTTAGAGCCTCATCCAGAGTTCTTATTTGTTTAATTAGTCTTGCTTTTTTTAAAAAAAAGATTGTGGTTCAATTTCATCCTATGCGCTCATTTGCAAAAAGCCTCAGAGTTGCTCACCTGGTCATTGGTGGTAGTATTTTGTAAGGCAGTGCCAAACTAGAGGACTTAAGTGTTCTCTGAAAACAACATTTGATGTTTGGGTAAAAGCACAAAAACATAGCTCATGGTGTATAAACATTCCTCTTAGCACAGTTTGCTAGATAAGGGCACACTGAGTGAACTTCGGGTTTGATGTAGATCTAGCACCATTTACAATCCAGTAAAGCAATATATTGTTTCCATTTTGGAGCTGCCACGCTTGAATCCTTTTGGCAAAGGTGATGATCCACCTGCACCTTCCCTGTCCCTGGCTGTTCGTGGCTGAGCCCACCCCACATCCCACTGGAACCAGCCCCTCCCGTGGTGCCTCCTCCCAGGGCTGCGCGGCCGTTCCTCAGCCATCTCGTTCCCTGTATAGATATGGGGAATATGTGCAAACTCTCAGATTTTCAGCTGAATGATCAGATTTGCCTTCTGCCCGGGCGTGAAACAAGCCTCCTGGGAAGACTGATCCCTTCTGTTGTATCTAAGGGGCCATCCTGCCTCATTTTCGTTCTCCTGCAAATTAATTTCCATGTCTCTCAAATTCCCAGTCTGAGAATCAATGCGTGCTCTTGGCAAATTCAAGGGGCCAGGGTAGAGCTAAGTGGTGATTTTGGTCCCAGAGATGAGGTGGGAGTTGCGGTGGGACATGGGGCTGTTGCAAGGGTATCTCAGGATGCCGGTGGGGCTGGAAGACGCGGTGGGACTGGGCAGGTCCCAGGCAACTGCTACCAGCCGTGCAGCAGCCTGAGCCATTTGGCTCTTCCCTGTATAAAAAGCCCGAGGTTGCATTTTTCAGGAGGCTGAAGCTCAGAGTATTTTTTTCTACAGCTGCAGGTGCAGATCTGGTATTTCTTTCACGTGTAACCTGACGTGAGGCTGTAAGACATTTCCATATACAAGAGGTTAAGATCTCGTGCAACTGCTTTGCAAATACACTTCACTGTCTGTCTGCAGTCCTACAGATTTCTAGGAGACAGACAGACATGGTAATAGGTAAAATGGGAAATTGCAGCCTAGGATGGTTATCTCATCAGGCCAGCTGAATTAATTACATCCTCCTGGTCCCATAAGGATAGTACTTAAGAGCTGCCTCACTAAAGATGGTGAGAGTGGGGCTGTATTGTTCTGTGTAGTCAGTTGAAAGACATACATTTAAATTTTCGAGGGGAATAGAATGAATGAATGAAGAGAATGTCCTCTATCCTTTCTTCAATAACTTTTTTTTAGTTGTGGTTTTGTTTTCTGAGATTGATTTTGCTAAGGAGAAAGTAAAATAAAATAAAATCACTCCTCACTTATAAAAATCATTTTTAGTGTTCACAAACAGATTCTGTTTACTAAAGGCCAGTACTTAGGAAACAAAAATAAAAAGAAGAAAATAGTCAAAAAATAGTCTTTCAGTTTGTTGAATTTTGTTGGAGAGAAATAAAATACTAAAAAAACAAGGGGAATAAAAAAACCCCAAAACAACACACAAAACCAGATAATTTCAACCAATTTTTGTTTTAGATGAAAAGCTATTTCTCATTTGGAAAAAAAAAATGTTTTGATGGGAAAAAATCAAGCAGTACTAGTTCCAGTCTCGGAGAGCTGTACATGGGTGGATTCCCCAAGCCACGTGGAGCTCATTAGAAGATTTGACACTCTGTAAAGTAATGAAGTGAGTGAATATGTTATTTAGACAAGTGCATTGTCAGAAATAAGCTTGAGTTGGTAACATGTAGTTGTGATGCTCTAGGACGGTTATGAAAACAGAGGGAGGTGCCAGTTTGCATTACTTAAGCAGGCTGAGCTGCAGATGTTCAGTTGTTTGGTCCTTACTGGGCTCTACTTGGGACTCTTGATTAGGTGCAGTGAAGATGTACCTGGAGGGTGTAAATCCGGTGGTCAGGCACGGCTCTGCTTAATGTCTTAAACATGCCGAGGTTGCTCTGCGGAGTGCATTGTATGTGGTGGCAGATTCAGGGAGAACAGTATTTACTTTGGAAGGGTAAGAAGCTTTTGTCAGAAATACTTATTGTTGCTGTGAGCCTGAAATACCTTTTGCAAGTGGAAAACAGAGATGTCTCCATGAAGTCTATGATGATAAACTCTGGGCAGCTGCCCCAATGGCCTGAGAGCACATCCTCAGGAAGCCTTGATGTTTTATCTCCTGGAGAGCATGAGAAATTTCTTTTTTAAAAAAACAACAAATTATTTAATTTTTATTGCCAATGAACAGCTCGGAGCTGGCCAGGGAGCCCTCATTCTCCGGTGGGAGGTGCAACGGCCCTGCCTGGTGCTGGGGCAATGCCGGGGGTGGCTGTCGGTGGAAGCCAGGAACCCCCCAGGGCCAACTCCCCCGGGACCCATCTCCTTGGAGCCCCCCAGGCCGGCTGACAGCTCTCGCCAGGCACCTGCAGCTCTCATCTGCTGGGCAGGGAGCTCCTTGCTCAGCCTCCTCGGCCGGGAGCCTGTGAAGACAGGCTGGGCTCCTCAGAGGGAGAACGGCTGTTTCCAGACCTACCTCCTGAGCCGGGAAGCGGGCCAGAGCCTGGGCCAGGAGATGCACCCCTTCCCCTCTCCCAAAAGCCAGGTATCCTCTTGGCAAATCCCAGAGGGTGCCATGGGCATGGTGGTTATGTGGTTCTGTTGTTGGAGGGGTAGGGATGTGGTCCAGAATATGCCCCTGTAAGGAAGAGGAAGTATTCTCCTAAAGAGGGAATAAATAGCTAAAAATATTAGCTATTAATAGCTCCTTACCTCCAAAAATAAAATCCCTTAGTGATACCAAAATAAGAAAGCAAAGGAAAGTCGGAGGTATTTGGCCTTCCTTTGAAAAGGGAAGCTAAAAATAACTATATATATATAAAAATCTCTCGTTTCTAGGGAAAGTCTCTGCCCCCGCATCCAGCTTGCACAGTTATATAAGACTTGAACTACATCCCCCTTCTCCTCCACAGCCACTCACAACGCGCTGGGAGCTGGAGCCAGATGGAGAAAGGTTCCGTCAGGAAAGTTTAACTCAGCGGGGAAGCTGCAGCCAGCGGAGGACACGATTCTCTCACTGAACTCTCCAAAAGCCTTGGAAATCTTACAGTTGTGTCATATGCTGGTTTGGGGAATGCTAGCAGTCCGGAGGCAGCCGCCAGCCCTCTTTCACTTCTTTCTTGCTTTATTATTTTTTTTTTTTCTTCGCTTTGCACCAAGTTTAATTTGGGTAGCAGGATTCAGCATTTTTAAGTTGGAAAAAACTTGGTGGAAGAAGATATTTTAGGAAAACCCTGTCATGTGAACTAGCGGGAGCCGATCAAACTGAGCTATTAAAAGAAAGACATTGTATTTTTAAACGGTCCAGACTAGGGAAGCCAACCTGTGTGCCATAACCGCTGAGCTGGGACTGCTCCCCGATTATAGCTCAGCGTGGGAGGAGGCGAAGCTTTCCGTCGGGGTCGCCCATTCTCCACTTACTCTGGGATACCCTTTGGCTGAGCCCGATGTGCATTCCCCCTGAGTTGTGTGTGTCCTCCTCCTGCACCCAGCTGCTCCCTCTACTCGCCTTCAGCCCCCTCTAGCTCACCCCTTCCCACCTCTTCGGTGCTCCCTCTCAACTAAAGCCCTTTCTCCCTCTCATCTCCTCTCCTCTGCATTTCCAAATGCAATTATAAGGAGTGATGCTGGGGTGACTGCTTTGTGCCACAGTGAAGAGTTTGTGGGGTAGGGGTGGAAGTCGGGTGAAATTACTAATTTTTCCCAACTAATAATTAACAATTGTTTTGCCCTCCATGCAAAGCAGCAACCTCAGTTTCCCTTAAATATTTTGAAAGAGAAATCAAAGTGGTTCCGATTTTACTTCACCTAATGCGAACATGCCAGTTAGAGTAGGATGGCACCTCTCTCCAGGAGCTGGGTGCTGCTGGGTGCTGCAGGGGGCTGGGTCCCCCGTGGGGCCAGGCCCAGGGCTGCTGCTGGAGCAGTGCTGGGCTTTCTGCAGGATCTTGCTCGTAAACCTTGGGGCTTCAGAGTGGAGCGTCTAGAGGGCTGTGAAAGGTCAAAGCACCCAGGCTGAACTTCAGTGTCGGGTGCAGCTTTCGGGTGCTGCTCTGTCAGCCCGCGGCCGTGTGCACCCGTGGCTCCGGCAGGAGCATTCCTGCAGGAGAGCGGCCCAAGGGCGATGCTTGCAACCGGCATCGCTGCTGGGAGAGAGCAGGGGTCCCGGCACTCAGCCCCTGCTGGGATGAGGAGAAAAAAGGCTTCCCTCAAAGCCAGTGGGGGCTGAGGGGGGTACTCGCTGCAGGAGCTCGGGAGGAGCCGAGGGGCGTGGGGTTACCGGGACGGGGCTCCCCCGCACATCGGGGGTCGGTGGAAGCCGGTTGCATAACGGGCCCGCAGAGCTGGGGAAGGTATTTCCGCTTCGACGTGTCCAAAAATGACAAAAGGCTAGGAAAGTGAGGTGCGCTGAGTTTCCCTGGCCTGCCTGCAGTTGCTAGCCTGCAGGACAACAAACTCGAGAAGCAGAAAGTTTGATTGTGATACCTCCTTCGAGTCGATTTTGGGACTCAGGGAGTGAAAAATGGAAATGTCGTGCGGGTGCCAGCCAGCCCTCCGTGCAGCTCCGAGCCAAGTCCCTCTGCAGTGACTCACTCCCCGCTGCTGCCCAGGGCTCCAGCTGACCCCGGCAGCTACCCCGGCTCGAAACATGCACCGTGGCGTTCGGTGGGGTTAAACACAGGCACCGAGGGACCGCAGAGCTGACACGGTCCCCGGAGCAGCATTTTATATGTGTCAACTCTTCATTTCTTCTGGAAAAAAGTTCAGTTGTATGGAAGTACTGAGCCCAGCACGGTGACAACAGGCAGATGCTCGTTAACACACTAGTGAAAACTATACGTTGTGAGACAGCACACGGTTCATGACATCTGCGACTTTATTTTCCTGTTTTCTTTTGCTTTATTTTCCTGTTTATACGTAGTACATGTAAACACACACGGGTTGTCTTGGTTTCGGAGGCTTCCTTGGCTATTTCATTCTTGCAAAGCTCCACGTGTATCAGTGGAAATCCATGGGGTTGCTCCTCTCCTAAATGGGTCTAAAAATAGAAACAGAGAGCTCTGTGAAATGCCACTAAACAAATTAACCGTTTGTTTGGTTTGGGTATTTTTTTCTTTTCGTCTTCTGTATGAAGAATTGAGCCAGTGGTAATTAGAAGCCAAAACCTGGGCCAGTAACAAGATAGGTATTAATAGAGTGCTGGCAAATTTAAAAGACATAAATACAAGCTGGGACTTCGGTTTCTGAATGATTTATTCAAAGGTGAAAGCACCAGCAGTCTGAGATTGTCTCTGCTGGGAAGAAGGAAAACTTCTGCACAGAAGCCCCGTTGCTTTGAAAGGCTTTGCAGTTCCTGCAAGTTTTGTTTAAAAAGCACACACGGGGATTTTTAACATCATCCATATTTCTTTCTTTTTCGCTCTCTAACTTTCTGCTCAACAATTAAGTGCTTGTGCTGCAGACTGAGAAAGCCGCAGAGCTGCCTTGGCCGGGAGCTGGGAGACGTCATGGATTCCTGAGTGTGAAGTTTGCAGGAAAGCCCTCAGTTTGGGAGATGGAGGCGATCCAGGGGTTTCCATGGCACTGGGATAAACAGGAGGAAACAGTGAGGGAATCCCGTTATTTTACAGCATTCAAAGACTATAAACACTCGGAGCAGGGAAGGAAGTGGCCTTTCCCTCTCTAGTAACCCTCATCTCAGAGCAGAGAACTGACTTCACTTCAGGAACAAGCTCAGCCCAGTTCGGATCCCTCTTTGCACCTCCAAACACTTACGGAGGAGGCGAGCAAGAGGGGTTCCCTCTGTCTGGGCGGCACTGGTTGAACATGGTTTAAAGAAGATTTTTTTCTTCTTAATTATTTTTTCTTTTTTTTTTTTTTCCCTGCTATTGATTTTTTTTAATTTTTTTTTTTTTTAAATTCCT
>WTSP01009879.1:17478-42459 GCA_025331215.1 Actenoides lindsayi
TATAAGACTGCCCTTTCTAAGAAATATAATGAATATGTATGTTTAGTCTGCATATAAACTGTGTACTCAGCTTGTATTGGCACGCACATTCGGAGGAGTGATCCCCTGTGCGTCCAGCGCCGCAAAATAAAGAATGCCTGCTTAATAACTTTGGTTAATGAGTTTTTCACTGCATCACTATCCTTCAGCTAAAAATAGAACCGAGAAAAAAGGATGAAACATAAGCAGTACAACTTTGCAAGAGTTTCTAGTGTTATAGATGTTCATGACCTATTCCCCCCCCCGCCCCCGGCTTACTCTTCCATGTGAAAGCTGGAACCCATAGAATAGAATATGTTGCCTGTTCTATCACATTTATAAATAATGAAAAAATAACATGACAAGGATTAGTAAGCAGTGTGAAGCAAATAAAATAATGGAAGCAGAAATGGCAAGGTATCAACATTCTTCCTGAATGGTTATTTCTATGAATTATGCTGGTATAGCTCAGTACACCTCTACTTAGTAACAAGCACAAATTAATACAGTAGCTATTTGAGCTTTTACTTTTGCTAAATGGTTTCTTGAACAGAGCAAGTGTCAAAATAATAATATAAAATCTCTACATTATCTATCCTTAAGCTGAAATCCTGCTCTTTTCATGACACTCTGAAGTATTTATTGAGTTGACTTCAACATATGTTATGCAAATATATTTCAGAATGCTGCTTACTATATTCAACTTATTTAAATAGTATTTCAGATAAAAATGTTAATCAAGAGAGGATTGTAATCCCCTCCAAAATCAAAGCCACAGCAAAATTCTGGAAGAAAAAAAAAATAAAAATTATATCATCCTGCTAAAAAGCATGGGAAAAAAAATAAACTGCTTGCAGAAGTGATTAAGCAAATTTGTTAGGTTTGATGGGTTTTTTTTCTATAGCAGTATGAGTGGAAGAAATCTCTTGCACTAAGCACTCCAGTCGTCTGCTGATGTTCTTGCCCTGTTTCCATAAGGAGAAACTTCTCTTCTATGAAGGTGATGGAACAATGGGACAGGCTTCCCAGACAGGTTTTCAAGTCTCCTCTGGAGAATTTCCAAACCCCCCTGGACACATTCCTGTGCAACCTACTCTAGGTGAACCTGCTGTGGCAGCAGGGTTGGACTAAATGATCTCCCAAGGTCTGTTCCAACCCCTACCATTCTGTGATCCTCTGTTATCCTCTTCTTTTAGTCATCTGTGTCTCATCTTGAAGCAATACCCTCTCAGTATTCAACTCCTGTTTTATATGCCTCTACTCCATCTCAAGCTCCACCTCTATATCTCATATTCAGGGTCCATTGCTCACTTTTTTTTCCTTCCCCTTCCCTTTGCAGACAGCTGTCACACTGCCAGTGCAGTCTTTTTCTCTAGAGGTACACAGACTGTCTACAAATTCCTAGTTCAGCTTGAATCAAGCTTAGGTGTAATGGGTGGTAAGACTAAGCACGGCAGAATTTTCATTGAAAGTTTACTATCAGTGCAAAACCAAGGACATGGCCTATACTTCTCTTTACCCTTGTGTTAATAAACAGTTGGATAGCACTGTGAATATAAAAACCATGAGAGTTCATCCATATTAGCTTTACGTCAGGTTAAAGGACGAGGTAGGTATGTAGGCTTGGTAAGGTAAGCTCAGTTGGGTAGATACAAAAAGGACCAAATAGACATCCAAGCTAGCAGGTTTCTGGAAAGTTTATTTTTATTGTCACTCTCTTGGTGATGTCCTTTCCTGTTAAGGTAGAGATGATGCACAGAGAGTCTCAAAAATACTCCAGTTTAGACTTTCCTGTGGTATACTCCCATCTTTGTCCAGCAACTTGTGTCATTACACCAAGCAATCACATTCTTGCATTGCAGTGGATGCAAACCAAGAAATTTACAGAAGACTCACTCTTGAGATCTCCACAACTGAGAATCCATTCCCTGTTTTCAACTCTGGACTGTATGGTGATTGATAGTCTGACAGGACTAGGGTTAACCTTTAAGTAAAATAAAAAAAGTTTATTTCAATAAAATATAAGTACTGGGAAAAAGAAAAAAGTAATTGCTTTCTTTTGAGGCAGACAAAGCAGAAAAAAAAAATACAGTATTCCTTCTCCTTCAGCTCTCATTCTAGCTTGGTTTCGATACATTTTCTGTGCTCTCTGCTAGTGGAATAACAAGTCACCCATCTCTACAGACAATTCAAATATCTCCCAGGAAATAAGCAGCAGTCTGTTAGATAAATTTCAGTCTTTTCTTGCTGAGAAGCATACTGCTCTAAGATGAAGTCTCTCATTATATCCTTTTTTCTTGGACGACAACTTCTGAATGGAAGTTCAGCCCTGGGTGTTCCTATAAGCTCCAATACTTAAAGTCATTTGATAGGGCATTATCTCTCATCTCCTGCAGTACACTGCTGCAGCCACAGTTCCAGTCACCGCTATTATCAGAAAATTCATTCCTATCTTAAAAAAGCCAGGTAGGTTTAACCGTTAATTGACTGCAAAGAATGTACACAAATTTATTCATGAAAAAAAGGTAAATTAGGAAAATTTCTAACATCTCTGAGTATAAACTATGGTATCCATATTTTTCATAGCTGTAACCTCAGAAAACTGACTTGAGATAGTGCTTGATACAATCAACAAAAAACCTTGAAGGCAATTGTGCTTGGAATAGATGACTTTTAAACATAACTTCAGATGTAGTGAGAAGGTTTCTTAGGATCTTTAAAATAGAAATGATAGGTTTTGGAAATGTTTGGGGTTTTTTTAATATTTGCATGAAAGACAGGTGAGAAATGTATTTATCATTTTCTGAATCTGTGCTTTTAGCTGTGTCTCTGATCATTTGAAGCCTATGATTATAAACCAGTTTATGTTATTTCATTACATTATTACTAAGAGATTGGTAACACTTTTCAAGGCGTAGTCTCAGGGGTAAAAGAAAATATATGTTAGAATCAAAAAAAGGTCAGAATGATATATTCACTTCACTGATCACTAAAACCAGCCTCTGCATTTAATACAAAGAAAGACAGCCTTGGTCTAAAGCAGTTATATTCAGTTCATCTGTTTGCCCCACCAAAAACTCTGATCTGGTTATCTACTTATTTTTCGTATATTTATCTGATTTAAAAAATACATACATTGGGTGAGACATTCCATCTCATTTGAAAATTCATAGAAGTCTGTGTTTTCACAGATTGTTCATAAGTGTTCATAAGAAGACAACAAATTGACTTTACACCTACTTTTCTCATGTAATGACAACATTTTTGGCCCCAGCAACTGTCAGAACCTGTGAAGCAGGCAGTAATTTGCCTGAACATAATGAGCTGAGAGCAACAAGTTCTTTTTTTTTCAGTTGTCAGAATATTCAATCCCTTCAACACATCTTGTTATTTCCAGAGGTTATGGACCATTAACTATCAGGAAAAGGCAGATGCCTGTCCCATTGATACTGTCTCTTTCAGTTACTACTGTTTTTTCTACTCTAACCATAAAATATTCAGAACATACATGTTTCAAAGAGGGAAAACAAAAACTTCTAAGCATAAGTAACGGTACAGCAATAGATAGAATCCTACTGGATATAAATTTCTTGTTAATTAGAGAGACTTACAAACTCTCATAGAAAAGAAAAATAAGTTGGCGTTTGTGTTGTACCATTTAAAATGAGGAGAGTGAATAGAATATCTGAGTATAGGTTCTTAACACTTTCAGGCATCAAATTAAGGTAAATACCCATAAACCCTGTTATGTCAAGACACCACTGTATCTGCATTGGGTTCTGCACATCAACAGCAGAGAAAGCAATCACAGCACAAAGGAAACAGGAGGCTCTCTAGCTGTTGCTGTGTCAATGGGAGCAGCACAACCAAGCCATGAACTATCCTCTATGGGGGCTTCAATGTCCAATTTCATGTCCCAGATAATTCATATACTGTCTGAATGTCATCGCATATAATATAACTGGGTAAGTGGAGTGATTCTCTCATTTTTATTGTTGTTGCTTGTTTTTGTTTGGTTGGGTTTTTGTTCGGTTGTTTGGGGTGGTTTAGTTTTGTTTTTTTGATCTAGGCCTGTAGGAGTGACCACATCCTTGCTCTTTTAAATAATTGTTTTCAGTAGAGGTCAGAAATCCATATTGTTTAGCAAGTAATAAATATTGTCAAGTAAATGATACTGGTGAGGAATGTAGACAAGGACATTTGCTATTTGACTTTAATAAACCCATAGGGTCAATGAAAAATTGCTAAAAGATGCATCATTTCTGATTTACTAGCTGGGTAGGGAGGGGAGAATAAAAATCAACAAAACAAGTAAACAAAATGAATACAATAAAAATGAAAGACTAGTTAAAATCTCATAATTTATTCTTAAATTGATCTATTGTTTTCAGTCAGTGGTCATAAATAAAAAGAAATACAGTAAGAGTGTGCTATTTGGTTAGGGTTTTTTCATCATTTTGTTTGTTGGGATTGTTTTTTTCCTCAATAGTAATTTTGAATTTGGAGTCCAGATTGATTGATTCATCTTGTTATGTCTTCAAATATTAAAATATTTTGTAACTAAATCCAGATTAGAATAATCCAATTAAATGACTAAGTAAAAATACAAGACCTTTGTACCATAATTACAAAAGTAATATTTAGGAATATTAGAATAAGTATTTCTATATCCTACATACCAAATACCTATGAAATACTTGTAGAGACTAATTTAATGTAAATTTATCTATACACATTTGCATATACATGTAACTAATATTTATAAGAACAAATTCATTAAGAGAACACTAAAGTTGCACTGTTAAAGGAACTCAAGAAAGCACATTACTCATACATTTTAATTTTATTAACATTGGTAGCATATTTATCTGCTTTCATTCATGAAATAAACTGTAGCCTGATGTGTGCTTATGACTGGTACATCTTCACAGCTTTAGGTGGTGTAGGTAAAGCTCATTACTGAAATGGAAAAGGATTTGGATCTACCTACACACAAGGCAGCAACATATATTGAGACTTTAAGGGTCTTTACCTGTAGGGTGAACAGGTGACTGCATGTGCAGGATGAATACATTTGCAAATGTCTAATACACACTACAGCCATTTGTATATATATATATATAATATATATATATACAGCACCATCTTTCTATGTACTGGAATACTGGATCTGGTATCTGGCATCTATTTTCCTATGTATACCCTACTCTAATTTCCATACCATAATTTATTTTTTCCCTTCCTCCTTTGTTTAAATTATATTTCAGAAGAAAGAATGCATAGGAATAAGCAGTGGATCTTTCCAACATTAAGAAGAAACTACCACAGTATTTTACTCAAGAAATTATTTGTAGCCTATTCGCATACAGAGAGATGTATCAGACAGCCTGACTGGGATGTTTAGGCCCTGCAGTCTCCTTATGAGAAGATACCTCAGCTGTATTTATTTATAAAGCCTCTTGCTGAGGTGGGATTAGTTTTTCTACAGGGCATGTAGAAAATAATGAAATGAGGGAGGGTTCAAACAAAGCTAATCAAGCCACAAAAGATTCAAAAGAGAATAAGAAAATCCTGCTCTGCAGAAGCAGAATTGGACCAAATCAGGATCCAAAGAATCTGTCCTACAAAGGTTAACAGAAAGCCTGGGAAAGATTTTAGCCAAAATTTTTGCATGAGAGATGATTCTCCCGGTTGCATAGAAAATATGTAGCGTGTTGTAGGACTCATCAGCTGAGGAAGATTTCTGCTGAGAGTCCTTTTCATATCTTCACCTATGAAAGACTCCTGATTCATGCTGGAATCCGTATATTCATTATATGAATTGATCTAATGATACCAGTTGTTTGACTTGGTAAAGGGGAAAGGATGGTGGGAAGAAATTTAATATAAACTATAAATATAAACCCCCAAATATTTGTAAAATATAAATTGAATAGGTACTTATCTATAAAATGTTGTTATACCGATAAATCAGGTTTACCTTGTATCAATACAGGTTATTTATGAGATAATAAATATGATTTTGCACTTTATTTTTCTTCCTTTTTGATTTTTTTTATTTAAATCACACATTCTGAAGCTTTTTGTAGAGAAAGGTGATATCTAACCATTTTATATATTTGATGATATATTTCAAATCAGAAAGAAATTTGAAGCCCTCTGGAGGTGTACTAGAATGGATCAGTGCCAATTACCACTTCTAATATCTACATTACAGGTACCCATAATCTTGAAAAACAAACTAGGTTCTATCTTATAAATAATGGTAATTGGTTAAACATGTAATGACTGACTGGATTGTTTTGGGTTTTTTTTTATTTTCATCAAGATCTTCTAAACTGGAAATAGACTCTTTTTCGGTTCTGTTATAATCTTGACACTTCACTTCTTTTCTTAGTACAAGACTATCATTTGCATTTTAGTCCACCTCAGCCCTTCTAACAAAAAATCCCAGAACTTATAAGAGCTTCTCACTGTTTTAAAAAGCATTTAGAAGCATGGCAGCAGTAGAAGAAAGTTACCCAAAACAGTAATCAAGATAAAGAATGTTTTTATATTTCAGTTTTAGCACTTAATGTTTGACTACATAGATCATCTTATGGGGCAATTTTTGTGCCATTTGGCTGACTTGAGACTTTCTGCTAACAATCAGTTGTACTGTATGAGTGTGTAATATTTACCTTCCTTTCATCTGAAAAAGTTGCTCATTTAATGATGATTTTAAAATAGAGTTGTCAAGACTAGAATGCTTGAAACTTGTTTTCAAATAAATACAGAACAGAACTGGTGTGCTGCAGAAAAATATCACTTGACGATAATTAATATGTTGTGCTAGGGTGGTTTTAGCTCACACACAGATATTTAGCACTTTACCAAAATGAAACTCATGTACTCTTTCTCTAATCAATGCTTCCTTTGACGTATTAATGTAATTTATCAGTTGGAAACTGCAGAGCAGTATTATTAGGAAACTAGAAGTAACATTCTCAGGAGATTATTACTATATGTTCTTACTCTGATTTATAATTAAATCACTGACAATTATGTAGAAGTAATACAAAATGTCAGGATTACATCACATAAGTAAGTTTATTTATTAGAAATATCTTTTTCAGAAGCAGGAGGAAGCTGATTTGTGTTTCCAAAGAGTGAAAAAGTAGTTTACACCCATTTAAAAAAATCTATTTAAATATAAATGTAAGTGTACATATATACTTATTCATAGAAGAATTGCTTGACATTTATTGATAATAGCAGATCATCTGAATTTATTTTGAAATTTTAAAATGGGCATCTAGGATAAACCTTGTCCAATCACTTTATCTTTTAAAAGCTTTATAATCAACATACCTTTTTGAGAAATTTAAAATATGTTATGCAGAAATATTTCACAGTTTCAAAACATTTTAAATTTATAGCTTAGCAGAATACTTATTTTTCAGTGTAGTAGATTTATATTTGACAGAAGAATATATATATAAATTACATATATATGTATCAATAACAACTAAAGTGAAAATGGTCCAATTATCCTTAGATATGCTTTCTATGTTTAACATCTGAGTATCACTGCTTAAGCACTGTTAAATTCTATTAACAACAATTTAATATGGAGGTGTTGACCTTGATAGTCCTAGATTTGGTAACACACACTGATTATGCAATAGTACATTATGTTCTAAGAACTCTACATTACACGAGCAGAAAGAGGCAGTATTTTTAACACTTTCGTGTAGGTGGCTAAGTAGTTTTCAAAATATTCATATATACGATTTTTTTTTTTTCCTGTGGTCTTTATTTTTAATGTTGTGGAAAATTTCTCATTTCATCATTATTTTTCTTAATTTTTAAAAATATCTTTTTTACAGTGTATGCATGCTGTCAACAACTTATGTTTCTCTTTGTCCTTACTAATGCCAGTGACTCACCATGGGAAGTCACTGTATCAAATCAATCATGCCATATTGATCTTGAAGATATTGCATTATAGAGCAGACTGATATTATGTATTGGTATTTGAAAGATGACTTAAAACCTAAATTATCTAAAAATTGTAAATTAGGAGGGTTTTTTTTTTATTTTAGAAGAAAATGAATGCTGTAGTAGTATAACCTCTGACAAGAAAAAAATCAAAATTGTGCAACTACAACACCATTCACCCTTTGACAAAATGTGAAGCTTAGGTAAAGCTCTACAAATTATGGTGTGATCTTCTTAAAAGAGAAAATTCAAATAATTTAAGGAAACTAGCTTATATGGATTCAGAGGTATTAGGATTCCACAGTAAAACTATCTTAACTTTCTGGTATTTATCATTGTCAGCTTTGTATGAATTTGATGTAGATGAAAGGACATTTTCTTTTCCAAACAGTTTAAAGTTTTTGGAATTCTTATTGAAAATGCTTTTTAGGAAAGACAGGAAAAATTAGGGAAGTAGGGCCAAGTAGGAGGAGTAAGAAGAAGAGATGTAGGACAGCTGTCTTTTGTCTGAGCTTTGAATTGAGAAGCACAGGTTTCTATTTTCTGCACCAAAGATGTTTGCATGGACCACTTTAAGCAATCATTAGACAAAGTACAAAATCCCAAGCCCAAACAAAACCACAGTTCTTAAAGGAATATTTCATTTTTCTGTGTATCTAACTACTAGAGTCTAAGCTTCTGACAAGGTGGTTGTCAGTCTCTTCTTCCAATTAACAAGCAATAGAACAAGAGGGAATAACTTCAAATTGTTCCAGGGGAGATTTAGATTGCACATTAAGAAATACTTCTTCACTGAAAAGTTTGTCAAGCACTGGAACAGGCTGCCTAGGGAAGTGACTGTCACTGTCCTTGGAAGTATTTAAAATATGTGTAGTTTGGCACTTAGGGCCATGCTTTAGTCGTGGACTTGGCGGTGCTTGGTAAACATTGGACTCTACAATCTTAGAAGTCTTTCCCAATCTATACAATTCCATGATTCTACGATCCTGCAGTTAAATAAGTTGAGCAAGACTCAAACGTTAGGGAGTGGGGAGCACTTCTCATCAATATTAATAAAATGTCCATGTAGAAGCCTGCCTTTTTAGTGGATACAGCAAGATTAGAAGATTAATTTTGGAAACAATACAAGAGAAGTTGAATGAAGGCTTCACTCATCAAGGATGAGGTTTGAGAGGAAGTGGAGCAGTAACAGCTGTTATGGTGAAAGTCATATTTATTTCTGTTCGTCTTTTAACAGATATATTGCAACTGTTTGAGATTAGTTCATTTTAACAGCTTTTTCAGCTTGATTTTCAAATAGGAAAGAACTCTGAAATTACTAAAGTGTTCCATTTGATGCTTTTCTAATGAAAATGCTTGCTTTTGAGCTAAAAAATAGTTTGGTTTAGCTTCACAAATATATATAAGAAAATTAAGATTGAGGTTATAACACCTGTTTTCATGCTTCTGAAGTGATATTTTCAGAGGGAATAAGAGGCCACAATATGAATTTTTTTTCAAAAAAAAAGTTTCAAATGGATTTTAAAGATTTATGCTCTAAAATAACAAGATTATAATAATCCATGAGGATGTATACAAGAGGAGAACATACTATAATTTTTTATCTCTAAATACTACATAATTAACTAGATGTGCTTTAGACGCAGTTACTTAAACTATCTATTGTGTTAAAAATAACAAATAAGCAAAGGATTCAGTCAAAAGTATGTCAGATACACATTCATTGCATTGTTGCATGTAGTCTGTCATTTCCTGTATTTTTAGCAATTGGATGAGAGATAAGGTGATTAATCAAGATATGCTTCTTTTCCTTTCATATTAACCTTTTGATTAATTATTAAATACCTAGCTCTTTCCTATCTTTATTACCTTCTTGTATACTGTCAGATTTAGACAACTTCTAAGCTATGCGATTTACCTTCTGAGACCACATTCTGATGCTTTCTTAAACATAGAAGACCATGGCACTATATACTGTATATACTTTATTTATGAGAACAGACAGGATTTAATGTACATTAAGTTTTAACATATATACACACATTTAATGCATATATAAAATGTATCTATAAATATACATAAACAGATAATGCATAATGTTCAAACCCATGAACGTTAGCTGATGAGTTGCAGCATACAAAGAAATGTTAAAGAGATATTTCAATAGTTATTTACTTTCTATCAAACATCATACAATGTTTATTCGAGGAAAATTCAATAGTTACTTACACATTAAATGTAACTATTATTCTCAGTCTTTTTTTTAAGAAAGCAATAAGTATTATTGAAGTCAGCGAGTCTGGTAAAATAAAGTTAGTTTGGCTAGTATACCTCATTTAAAAACCTCAGGTGAATGAAAATGAATTCTTATGTTACATGGGTAAATTCACAGAGAAATTGAACAGCATCTCTTACTATAAACGAATGGCAGAGATAATATACTTTTTTGTACAAAAAGATATACTTTGGTATATCTGTTAAGTCTTTTTCTCCCGACTGTAAATTCACTACAGTACAATTCTAGAAAGAGAAACAGTCATTTTATGTCTCTCTTTTTAAAAGGGCAAAATGTCTAATACCGCAAATTTGAACTTGATTTATGTATTGATGCCAGATTATCAGTTATCTTCACAGGGTTATTTTAGAACATCTGTCTTAAATTAACTGTAAGTGGAACCATTTAAAAGTAAGAGGCTGTGTGTTAAATATTTAAATGAAAATTCATGAATTTTTTTTTTTAAAGCCAGCAAACTGCAGGAAAAAATAGTGTGTTTACTCAAACCCAATCAGAGAAGACAATTCTTGGTAACTTTTATGTCCTTTTGTGTCATTGTAAAACTATAAACTGATAATAAACCTCTTAAAATGACTAAGAGGAAATCCTATGACATTTTAAGTGATGTTAGTATAAATCTCTTGTAACTATACACACTGTGAAAGACAACATAAAAATGCTTGTTTATATGTAGAAGATCTGTGGACATTTGCGGATGTCAGTTCAAACAATTCAAAAGAAAGGTAGTTTCAGAGTGGAGTCACTTCGAACTCCTCAGTGGAAAACACTGAAGTGACAAACAACAGACTCTGACATGTAACCAGCTGCTTTGTTAGAATACTGAATTCATTCTGGATAAAAATCTTGTTTCTTCAAGAAAAAAGTAGTCTTTTTTTTTAAATAACCTAAATAAACGTTCCTCAGTTTTGAATATGAACCTAGATAGATTACAGATATTAGGTGTATCCTGAATCAAAAAGAGTCATTCTGCATTAGAATAATTACAGGAGATAGTAATAATACTTTGCTTTTATGGAGTTTTTTCATCTTTACATTTTAAAGGAATTTACAGAGTGGCAAATCTGTTTCTTCTTCCTTTTTTTTTTTCCCAAGATAGGAAAATGGAGACAGGATGGAATGACCCACCCAATTTCAGTTCAAAAATCATGAGAAATATAAAACTGAACCCTTATCCCTGATTCTTAGTTGAGACTCAAGCTGTTATAAGGAAGAAGAAAGCCACTTCTGAAACTGTGCACATAAAAGAGTTCTTGAATCTTGACAGAGAAAGGTTAGTGGCAACAGCTGTCTCTGAATGCTACTCTGGTCCTGATTCAATCTTACACAGTGTGAGGAAGGCTGGGTCACTGTGGACATGACTTGAGGAAATCCAGGGGGGAGCTTGAACAAGTAACTTCTGATCTATGAATGAAAATACGGAAGCTCAGAATCTTTACATCTACTTGTCTGAGTAATTTCTCCCTATTCAATTGCAAATAAAGACACTTAGTTAATAAAGCAAACAGGTAGGAACATTGCTAGACAACAGCTGAGAGGATTTAGTGGCAACACATGATCATACAATTTAACCTGCTTAGACAGATGCCCAAGGATAGTTTGATAACAAGCTCATTAATGAGTAAAGGTCAAAGATGCACATTTTAAAAGCTCTCCAAATAGGCATAGTATTTAGTCAATTAGTATAACAATACTAATAATATTTTTAAAGAAAAATGTCTAAATTGTGCTTATTCAAATTAATTCAAAAAGTCTGTAAACCTATGCACTGATCATCTTTACTTGACAAGAAAGTATTTCACTCTTCTGTCATCCTCACATATATGAAAGATATTTCTCTTTAAAATGAGGTTGTTTTAACTCCACCTTTTTTTTTTTTTTCTTGGGGAGAGTTCATCCATTTAGATATGTTTTCATAAACCGTAACAATGAAAAGAAATGCTTTGTTGGTCAGCCTTTTGACAAGACTCCTACTGAGTTACTAAAATAAAAAAGTATTATACTAAAAGCTATCATGCGTTAAAGACATTTCTGTATGTTTCATTCTGCAAGTTTACTTCTCATATATTGTCAAATAAATGCAATTATGTAAAAATCTAATGGTGAAAAAAATCAGGTTAGCCTTCAGTTAAGAATCTGTGACTCACAAAAGTTTCTTGGTTGGTTAATACTTCAGAAGTTGAAATTTAAATACAACATAATTCAAAATATTCATCCATGCCTGAGTTTTGCAAAATAACATCTGATGAGAATGTTGGGAAACTGAAAAAGAAATGAAGTAGGGTGGCTCAGAGGGTAAAACACTAATTTTTCTCTCTTCTTTGATTCCGTGTTCAATCATTCACTGAGGAAACAGTCTAGATCACACATCCACACCCAATTTTTCAGCATGGGCATGATTTCCAACTCTGCTCTCACAATTTACGACTAACCTATCATGGAGTTTTAATAGCTTCCAGCAGAAGAAAGAATTCTGGTAGGTCAGCATTGTGGTCACTATACAATGAGAAAGATCCATGGTCTACAAGCAGAAATACTGTCATCCTTACACCTCCCTGGTACATAAGTCTTTGAACAATTTTCAAATGAGTATATTCTCCACATCAGTTCACATATAATCTATGTCCTGAAAATCTCTCAATAATATTTTTTACCTTGTTTATCTGTTTTTCAGGAAAAAGGCTCTAAAATCTGACTCAAAAATCCTAAAAATTTACAGTGTTCACCATGATGCTTCAAATAATATATCTGCTTTCTTTACCATGTAATTAAAACAGGTAATAATGAGAAATTTCACCTGATAGAGTATTTATTCTGTCACTTCTTCCACCTGCATGACAACGAAGTCTCCTCTTCACACTACTGACAGGTGAATATAGTTCAAGAAGTCACCTCTGAAGAAAAACAAAGTGTTCATTTTAATACACAAATTTTAAGCAGTTTCAGCTACCTTATTTGCTGGAAGACACATACCATAATCCCTGCTATTTTCTGCACAGACCACAGGTGAGTTTTAGCCCTGTAAATATGGTTTGCCACTGTTGGAGAACTAGTGTCAGGCTGTGTTGGGCCCCAAGGCTGGGCTGTCGGCCTGAGCAGAGCTGAGCTGGGTTTACCAGGCACCTGTGGCCAAGTGCCTATTGCCCAGCCTGTCTGAGCTGCAGCACTAGGAAGCAGTTGACAGAAGGATAGCCTATCATCAACACCATATACCATCCAGTGAAGACCTTAGAGTACTCATAACTCATCATAAACATCCTCAGTCTTCTTCAAGATGACTGAAGCCATCAACTTTGGGATACCCTGGAACCTTGAAAGGGTAAGCATAATTCCAGAGAAAAGGAACAAATGCTAGAAACACTCTGATACCTATTTTAACATTTTATTAATAAGCCTTTTTTTTGTTTACTTGTATAATTTGCATTACTAGACCATTACATCATTAATTGTACTAATATACTCTTAGCTCTATGAATATGAGATGTTCCCTTTCGCTCACAATGAGATTTTTGGATGTAACAGAACCAATACATCTACATCCTGCAGAAACACTAACCTGCTGAATTAGCTGCTAAGGCTAGTTCTTTTTTGTGCATCATTCATTTCCTCACACTAGAAGCATATCTAAATAAGAGGAGACATGATTAGTGAATGGAAAGTCAGAAATTATGACAGTCTATATGGCTTGTTTCTCTCTTGGGTTTGCTTGTTCTTAAGGCTAGGGATCCTTTTTCCAACTGAAGGGAAATTTCGAGTCAGGAATGGTTCTGTGGCAGAAGCAGTACAACATAGACACTGTTAACAGCTTGAATCTATTAACATTAACTCTGTAGCACTAGCAGTGTGCTATTTCAGTGGATGTCCTAGTCATTCCTACCTTACAGTCATGGCATCACAGACTCTCTCAGGTGTGAAGGAACTTTAGGAATTCTGTAGTCAAACCTCCTGCCCAAACACACAGACCCAGCTCTGGGGACAGCCCAGGCTATTTAGGGTTTTACTCCAAGCAGGTCTTGAAAATCTCCAGAGATGGAGTCCACACAACCTCAATGAGCAACCCATTCCCATGCTTGACTACCCTTGGGAGGAAAAAGCTTATTCTTATATACAACCTTAAGCATCTTATTTCAATTTATATATGCTTGTTTTGTCCCAACCTCCCTCCCTTCAACCATCTCTTCTCCAGAATGAGCAAGTACAAGTCCCTCAGCTTCTCCTAACATGGCAAGTGCTTCAGTGACAATTGATTGACTTAGCATTCCTCCTCTCACCTCACTTCAGTTTTTAATTGTCTTTGTTGTACTGGGTGATACAAACCAGACACAGCATCTAGATGCAATTTAATGAGTAATAAAGAGAAGGGATACTCACTTGTACAAACCTACTGTCTGTGCCTTTACATAATAGCCCATGATACTGCCGGCTATTTTTGCTGACAGGGTAAGATGCTAGCTTATGCTCAACTCGCTTCCAGCCCAGAGGCTAGCACTTCTTCAACATAGCTCAGGCATGAAGATGAGAGTCTTGAGCTAAGCTTAAATAGAGTTCTTAAGTCCACTGGTGTGGGTGGAGGTCCCAGGTGAGGCTGCTCAGGCTTAGTATACTCAGGGCCCAGCTGCTCTGTGCTATTTGATGAAGTAGAAGTAGCTATTTACCTGTTCACAGAACCCTACATTCTGAACACTTTTGAGGACTTGACAATTCCTCTTAAATGTCATGGTGCTGGGAAGGAGCAAACAGTAAGTACATTTATGGATAACATGTAATGTACTAATACATTTCTTGAATTGTTCAGTATTTTCAAGTGTGTGTTTGAAAAGGCTCCTGGTATTGCTAATTTGGTCCAGGAAATAGTTATCATTTCATAAGCAAACAATGTGGCCAAATGTTTCATTAGATGCCACCATTTAGTGTATTTGTTTGGATAATATACAGATAAAATGTGTTAAATATTTCAAAAGAGGATAATTAGATGATTAGGTTTGTATTAAGAAAGGAAAAATGAATATGCATATATTAAGAAGCAGGTATTTCCTGCAGAGAGTGATGTGGGAATTCAGAAGCTGAAATATATGATTCTGCTTATTGTGACAATAACTCCATGTAAAATTAGATTCAGTAAGAAATATGCTTAATTACTCAGAAAAATCTCATTTCCCAGGAAAAAAAAAAAAAAAAAAGTTGATATGTATCACTGAAGAACTTATTCTTCTGCTTAGTCCAAAAATCAGGTTCAATATGAGGAACAGCAGTAAAATAATTCTCATCTCATAACATGTTTCTGAAAAGAAACAAGCAATGTAGCTTTTTGATCACTCAATACCTGGCAAGTGCACTGACATTGTCTGCTAGTGCACTAATTAGTCTCAGCTGAAACCATGGTTTTATTGATGTGGATGCTTGGCTTCTGGTAATTGGATTGAGGTCACAAAACTCACAAAATGTAGTTCTTGAACTCTGAATTAAAGGTGTATGTGTACAAGTATTATTTGGAACTTGTTACTCTGTGAAAACTGCACTAAGTCAGTACACTATCAAGATGTTAATGCCACTGTTAACCATTCTCTTAACCCATGTGTACTAACCATTGAAATCTGGAGGAGTGCCCTGTCACTGCCTCACTCTGGAACCACACCTCAAAAAGGTGTTATTTCTGAGAATGACATCTTGGTGTTAGCAAAATACTAGAGTTACATGTTATGTCATTGCTAAAAGTACAGCCTTCAAAGAAAGGTCTTTCAAGAAGTGAATAGAAGGCCCTAAGTAAAAACTTTGATGTTATGTGGGTAGAAAAGTTACTGTAGTGACCACAATTTTCAGCTGGGAAATAGGTCATACTGTCATTTTCTCCTGATCTAATTTCCCTAACTATTGCTGACTACAGTTAAGTTTATTGTTCTACATATGTAATTAGATCTCTTTTGTCTTATTGCTTAATATATTTTACTTCATTGTTTATTTCCCATCCCTGCTTTGAATCCTGTTTAATGGAATCACATTTTGTTTGTTTAGGTTTTTTTTGTTTCTCTGTACACTCTTGTCCTTCAGCATTTTCTGGTATTTATTATCCTAGTTTTCCATTTCTCTTTATCTTGTGCTTAGTGTCTAAGTCCAAACTGTGCATTTTCATTTGTGTAGGAACATGAATAAGGGGCTATGCTTACACCTGTGCTAGGCTGGGGCAATGCTGTTTCCATATTTATGTAGACAGCTAGTCTTTTCTCTGTTCATTTCAGCAGGAGGTTTGGGCTTGCTCTGAGTCTGGTTTGCTGTGAGATGGTGGACTGGCTAGGACCAACTGGAAGAGGTGTGACACTGTTAGGTCTTCCTGGAACATTTGCAGAAATTTTGAGGATACCAGAACTCACAAAGTTAAACTAAAATTCAGGTGTGAGTAGAATGTGATGGATCTAGAAGACCCTTAGTTCCTTTTCATTTTTGTTGTCATAAAAATGAAGTATGTTTTTGAATGCATAGAATCATGTTTTGTGTTCCCTTTGAATTAATGCAAGTATTTATTTCTCATAATTTGTGAGCTCTTCTAAATTTCCAGCATGGACAGAAATGAATAGAATACAATTTAAATACTATAACTTTACATTAAATAAAGGATTTCAGGTTTCAGGGGAAAAACAAACAAACAACTTTGTGACCAAGTTATAGAAATGAACATTTGAAAAAAAAAATAGTTTTACACCTACAGCTCATGTAGCTGATGCATAGGAAAATAGGCCTATGTAAGTAAAACACATGGAATTCTGAGTTAGGAGAAGATTTCTTTTGTTTGGGAAAAAAAAACCAAACCAACCCCAGATTGATAAAATAGGATTTTAACTCATCCTTCTTTAAATGTGCACAATGACATTATGAATTGATCCTCTAGATTCTTGTATGGTCAATGGAGAGAGTTAGATATGTTTTGCATGCAATTCATCTGTCTAGTCTAGTGTTATGTTTTCGGATAAGATTAATGTAATAAAGTGATTGTTTTTCTTCCATTGCCTATGAAGGCAGCCTAAAAGAGTCTTTCAGATACAGTTTTTTTATGATTACTCTTAAAATGAAGTGATACGTTTCCTCTGCCACTGGTGAGGAAAACAGCATGACATCTATTGGTGAGAGTTCAGCCTTCCCAATTTGACTTTACAGAACTAGTTTTGTCAGAAAGTTACCAGCAGATGCTAGCTGTAAGGCACTGCTGTCCTTCAGCGAGCTGTCCTCCTAACGGTCTTGCATTCTAGAGCCTATGAGAAGAGATGCCAGAATGCGAAGCACTCTGTGCAGAACAAATTATAAAATGTTGCTGAAAGAGTTAATAAGAGCATATAAATAGTATAAGCTCTAGAGTACTGTACAACACAACAGCTTCTGTACACCTCAGGATCATTCTATAATTGTATCATTACATTGTTACTCTGTATTACTTATATAATATGAAAGCAAAATATTCTTTTGCATTAAAAATTCCTCCAATTTGGTTTTATTCCTTCTGGAAATTTAACTATGAAATTACCGTCTTTCACTGGTATTAGTGTATCTTCATCTATCCATATATATCTTTAGTCTCACTGATGCTATGATGAGGAATAGTGTATAATTATTCTTCAGGAATTAGTCACAAGCATAAGACATTTTCTTATGAAGCAAGTTTATAAGAATGTTAGGCATACATGCTTCTAAAACAAATGATAGTAATTATTATCATCTTTACAACTTCTCTGTCTTGGCAAGAACAAAAAGAAATGTCATATGTTAAGAATCCTCATAAAGAAAAGAATAGTTCTTTCTCATAAAACAAATAAACAACAACCTACAATGTATCATTTGTGGCCCTAAAATGTCCATCATACAAATTTGTATACTATCCAAAATAATTTCCATAGTATTGTTCAAGTAACTTCTATTAATCTTATATAGCAGCATCTCCAGTTACATCAGCCATTAACTTTGCAATGTCATGAACAGTACAGCCTAACTTCACTGTCAACTGAACTTGATGATGAAATAGCTGATAACTGACAGTCAAACTCCATTTTCCAGGACTTGTGTATCCCCTACACCAAGTACTTTGATGCATCAGTTATATGAAAGTAATAAATTTAATCAGGGAAATAAAAATTTCCGTAAGTTTCCTTTACTTATATTTTAAAAATGTCTTTTTAAAAGTTTTAATAAATATCAAACACTGTAACATAATCAAAACCCATTACTACTAAAGGTAGGACCAAACCCTTTATTCTAATACTTTCTAACTTTATGAATAATGCCGTTGTGATCTGAAGGATTATCCATATGTATGAGTAAAGTATGTACAAAAACATCAACAAGATCAAGGTCATAAGTTATTGAATGAGCCTTTTCATCATTAATTTCTATACCACAAAGACATTATGCTAAAGCTTGAGTTGTGTCTGCTGTGTTTGCTGAAGGCCTCCATCAGATAAACCTATAAAACAGGCTTAGATTGGTCTCCTTTAGCTGGGAGAAAGTCTTCAATGGTTCCTAGTTTACCTGAAAAGACTGTCCTTAATACAGGGATTAAAGTTACATGCTTTTTTGCACAATTTGCAATATTGTGTTTGAAATCTCTTCGGCATCACCTAACCCGCTGAGCATAATTTCAGAATCTAGTGGTACCATTAAAAATAAATGTTCTATTGACTATTCTACCAATTTGTCATTGCAATAAATAATAAGGATAATTCACCAGGGCTACCCTAAAATATCTGATCTCTGTCTCACTCTATGTTGATTCTATGCTGAGTTTTCTGATGTTTGAAGAATATGGCAAAAAAAATCCACCTCCTTGACTTTCTGCATTTAAGCCTTTGAAATGAATTCTCAAGAAGTCAAAAGACAATATGCCCCTATGTTTTGCTTTATCAGCCATATTACTTTTCATCCAAACAACACTAATAAAACAATGCAACCGTGATAACCTAGAGAGAGCTCTTGTGTAAAATATATGTCTGAGTCTTTCTCATGGTGTGATTTCTTGACCTTCTTCCAGATATTTCTTATATGGTGTGTCACTAATGATTTGCATCTTTTCCAGCCTGCCTCTTCCACAGACTATCAAATTAGTGAAGTGTTTATTTTTGTTCACTATATGAGCCATTGATAGATGGGATTGGTTGCTAGAAATATATAAATCCCTGGAGTTCAAATCCATTCTTGTATTTGACCTTCATAATGTGAACAAGTAGATACAGTTAAAGTTGATGAACTATATTGAATGAATTATCTGTAGACAAGTTACTAGGTCTAGGAAATTTTTCATTTTCCTTGGATTTTATGACTATGGTTCTGTGCTCTTTATGCTTATAATTCTCAGCAGTTTTGAGAATTAAGTGTATGTACAGACATATTTTTGAATTATGCAGCTCATCTAACTGCAGATAGAAATGCATGAGGACCTAAGAGGCAGGATCGATTTTCCTGCAGAAGTAGTGTTCTTCATATCACAATTACAGCCCACTGAAATCTTCATTTCACTTTTCCCTCCTTTTTTATGTTATTGCCACAGGAGTGCAGCTATGTTGGGAGAAAGACACCATAACATTGCCTTACTCTGGCCAATATCTGTAGGATGAATTGTGCCAAATTTGCAGAATATATCTATACTTCAGATTCTCAGAGGAACTTCAGAAAGATCTGTTCTGAGAGATTTCCACTTAATAGAATACTGCCCAAGGTAGCATGATATTTTCACTTCAGTGAATCGACAGTTCAGAGGATAAATTAAGGTAGTACTGCAAATCCTTCCTTAATATAAATGAGGGAAGCCTGCCCTCCATTATTACATTTTGCATGGCTGCCATTGTTTTCCAGTGCTTTAGGTAGAATTTATGCAGATTCTATGTGTTTGAGCTCCAAATTTGAATTCTTAGCATTGCCAGCTTCTCACAAGCCTCCTGAAGTCCTGAATTTTGGTGATTATAATTCAGCATCTAAATTTCATTATTTTGAACACGTGTGGTAGTGCCCTAGTGTTGAAATAACAGTCTACTTTTCTCAGCATTCCAAGACTTGTGGAATGAGAAAAGGGACAACCTCAGTCACCAAGCCACCATCTTGGCTGAGTGTGGTATTCAGCTGTACCCTGCAGTGGGTAGGTTGTAACTGGCTGGAACTGGGTGTATCTGGCACAAGGCAGCCCTGGCCCCTCCTCACAGATGCCACATCTGCAGCCCCCTGCCATCCCCTGGGCACCTGCACTCAGTATGGTGCTTTTTTCTGCAATCCATTTGTGCTTAAATCGATCTATTAAATTTATATTCTTAAACTCATATTCTTGTAATAAACTTAAAGCTGGGCTTAAAGAAAACAAATTAAATGTAAATATTTCATGCATTTTAAGATGTCTGTCCAGAGCCAAAAAAGGTACAGAATTGGCATAAGTGTGGGGTAAGCAGCAGTATTCATCCAGAGAAATCCATGTGGAAGGAACACATTGACTCATAGAGACCTAAGCACAAAATCTACAACAGAGAACACTACCATGCAGCTCACACCATGTCATCCCTTTTCCCTTATTGTTTGTCCCTCTGATGCATGAAGAAGTCCTGAGCTGGTCATTCCTCAGCACTACCTCCACACTTAGCTGTTTCTCTCACTGCTTCTTTATACTTTCTTCTAGATTCCAGTCTTTAGTAAAAAGTTCACTTCATTGGCCTGTTTTTCCATAACTGATAGCTCAACAGAAGTGCAGCTGAATTAAAGAATATACTCTTTCAAACCCTGAAAATATCCACACTTTAACTGTTATTTCCCAACTCCAGTCTCATCCATGTTATTTTCTGTTGTTCTACACTGTCTGATCTCCACAGGCACTTTAGCAAGCAGTTACTTCCTTTAGGACTACTTGTACAAGTGATGACTCATCCTTACTTGTTATGATATCATTAACTTTTTTTTCCAGATCATTGAGATAGGTGTCTTCCTGTCTTGCAGACTGCAGGTGCTGTTGAATGCAATTTTGTTTTATTTTTCAAATATACATGGATAAAAAAGAAATATTTCATTACTAATGTAAGATGTAGCAACACCTATGTGGTTACGTTTCTTAAGGCTTATCAGCTATAATATCTTAATTCATTATCACCCTTTCATCTGAAGAGGCTCTATGATGCAAAACCATCATCAGCTCTTCAGTTCTGCAATAAGATCACCCATTATTGTACCTCTTTGCTATATAACTGAAAAGTTGATTGCGGTTTTACAATTCTAGATTGGTTGTTTCCCTTGTAAGCTCTTTTTGATTTTCAGAAGTCATATTAATCATTTTATCCTTGCCTGTGACAAATAAATGCATATTTAATCTTCATGTATAAATAATGTGCTCTTCTGAACGTGCCAAAGAAAATATGATGAATGGTAGGGCCATTTTCAGTCTCTCATTTAGATTTCCTTGTGATGCTAGTAGACAGAAGGAGAATTGAGTCTTAGTCCCTAGGGATGTGTTACTGTTGTAATGGAATTAATAGAGCTGATAAAATGAATAATTCATGATGCAATGTCTCTTGACAAAGCTTCTCAAAAATGTCCAGTGCAGAGTAGCCAACTTATGGTTAGGAGCTAGCAATCACTGTCCCACCTTTTTTTTTTTTTTCTGTTTTTTTTTTTTTTTTTTTCCTGTCATCGCTCTTCATTCTCTCTCTCTTTTGCTCTCTCTCTCTCTTTTGCTCTCTCTCTCTTTTATCTATTCCCAGCATTTTAAATATAATCTGATTACCTATGACTCAGATATGTTTTGTCCACTAGACTAATTACCAGTGCATTTGGGTTTGACAGGGTTGCAATTTCTGTGTGCCTCTGGGTAGATGATAAATGCACTTTGTTTCTCAGATAATTTGCAACTCCCATAGAACCAAGAAAACTGACTGTGGAGAGTGAGGAAAAAGTAAGTCATTGCTTGTTTCTTAAGGTTAAGATGTATGTCCCTTCCTCAGTTCAACAATGTTTATTACTTAACATAATCTACTAACATTCTAGTTAACATTCTCCAGGCGAACAGCTGAATGAGTTAGAGAAAATACAAAATAAAGCAATGTTGTGCTTTAAGGAGTGGTCATACCAGGATTTTTGATAACAGACTGTCATGAGCAGGGTGGAGCACATCCCAGAATTACAATTTACAGCTCAGAAAATACCTCTATGTATATTATGATAACCATATCACTGATTTTACTTCTGTTTCCTATGGTAGCCTACTGGTCATCAATCAAGGGGAAAGTTGGTTGCCAGATAGCATTATAGAAGAAATGATGTTAAATGAGATAATCTTGGCTTTAAGTTAGTTTCATTTCAAAATCTTTTGAAGACAATAGATCTCCAAAGACACTGAAAAAGCTACTTAAATTATACAGCATTTTAGATTAAATGCATTAGATATATTAAATTATTCTGAACTGCATGTATTTAGGTAATGTCTGAATGGGAGAACTATACAATTGTGGACCACTTCATCTGATTAGGAAAATTTACATTATACAGAGTAAAGCTTGTGAGAGACATGAAGGTGGAGCTGTATCTTCCTTGAGCCATTTGGTCAATATATGTGTGTTCTTAACATTTACTGTTCTGTTAGTTTATCCAAGAAAAGGTTAAAAAGGTAATTTGGTAGAGTTATCAGTAATTGAAAAGATTTCTAATAGAACAGGACACTTGAATTAACCAGACCAAAGAAGTACAAAGTTCAGTGGCTGAAATTCAAACCTATATAAATTAAGACTGTAAAAAGGGCATACATTATTAACGGTGAAGATAAGAAACAACTGCATGATTTTGTAGGGACATGGTAGTCACATCTAGTCTTTAAACTAGGATTGCATGCTTTTCTAAGATAAATGTCTTAGCTCATGATTATTCATTAGTCACTAGAAAACCTGAAGTTGTGACAGATTTTTTCTGTGTATGATTTACATAATTTTATTTAAAATATACAGATTTAAATATTTTGAAATATTAGTAAGATATATAGCCTATTTGTAAATAAGAATTGGCAGAAGTGGTACAAAGTGTTCTACAAAAATAGAGAATATATTTACTACCAATAATCCTAATATGCAGCCACCTATTTCTCGTCCTGTGCTCAACAGAGAGTTGGTATCTAGATCTGCTTCATTACCTTCCTGCTGTACACTTCTGTGTAGTCACAGCTGGGACTGAATTCCTGCAATCCTGATAATCAGGAAGTTGTTCCCTCTGCCCACTCTTGCAGACAAGTTTGATCTAATTTAACTATCTTTTGCTGACAGTCACATGGATGGCAAGATGGAGGTGAGTCATTACTTAAAATTAATTTAGTGTAGGTACAATCACACAACAACTTCTTCTGGTTTGTATGTTTTTTCTGTATCCCTCCTGACACACCTTGTCAGGGATATGAGATTAAGGGGATATGAGATGGCATATAGATTTCTTTTTATTTTTTTCCCCTAGCAGTTAGGTAACCATTAAAAAATATAGAACTGCTGATATAAACTGTGTGAAAAGAATGCCTGTATTTTAACTGCTGTATCTTCCCAATAGTAATATTGAACATTTTCTGTCCCTGTGTATGTTTTGAGGCACTAGGATAATCATAGATGTTATCCTTTAAATACAATTTTATAACTGTTTAGAAAAACCATACAGTAAATTTTCAGAACAACAAAGTTCTTGAAGCTTCAGTGCTTTACATTGTTGGTTTTTAATAAGGGTGCTTCTAGCTGAAGACTTTTGATGTTAACATTATCACTCCATTCATAACAGTTTTAGCACATAAATAAACACTGGCAGAAGTAAGGCATGAAGCTTAAAACTGATTTTAAGGTGTCAGTCCTGAACATGTCAAGAAAAATACTCAGTGATGTTTGTTGTCAAATCTTTACTGTTTTCAAGTACATAAAAGTTCATGATCGGTATGGAAAAGTCTAGCACAAAAAGTCCTATTTTTTAAAAACCAGAGCAGCATTATGATGCAAACTAATTGCTGTTCTGTGGAAGTACCACAATGGAATTTAATTTCAAAATTACTTTATATTTATTTTTTATATTTTTGTACTTCAGTTATAAACTTGATTGATGTTCCTTATTAGGTAGTAAACTCTCTGAAGCTGGGGCAGTGGTCAAATGTGCTGTATTGATGGTTAACTTCTACAATGCTCATCATCAACTGACATGATCTAGTTGTCATCTTCAAATAAGAGTGTAACATAATGGTATTGCTATTTGAGGAACTTTGTTCTATAAAACTTACACTCTAGGAAAAAAAGGAATGTTCAGCTTGTGATACAAGTAACTATTTAAATTATGTTGCATGTGCAGACAAAATGCCCTTAAAAACTTATGATGCAATATTTAGCATGGCAGCATGACCTGCAGCTCTGTCATTCAACCTGTTTTTGAAGGTGTCCCAGCAATGAAGAGTCTATCTTACACTTGTAATGGATGAATTTGGTATTATCAGTTTGGGAGTTTTACTTTCAAAGTAACTTTCATCCTAAATCTCTCTTGATACTTTCATAGACAGAACTTCTTGTTTTATCTTCTACAGTGTCCTGGTTTGAGTGAGAACAGAACTAATTCTGTTCAATAATTTTACTTTTCAGCTTAGTTCTTTTAATTAACTGCATTTTCTGAAGTTAGCAGCCTGTTCTCACAGACAGTGTCTGCTGCTAGCAGTGATAACACCTCATGTTTAGAGT
>WTSP01009880.1:0-12818 GCA_025331215.1 Actenoides lindsayi
CTTCCCTTCCCTTCCCTTCCCTTCCCTTCCCTTCCCTTCCCTTCCCTTCCCTTCCTTCCCTTCCCTTCCCCCACTTAGCGATAAACTTAGCAATAAATTTACCAGTGAGATTTTTTTCACTAGATTATTCTTTACTGTTCTTGCACTTTCTCTAACTCTATGAGATAGAGATACTTCTTTTAATTTTATTCTTTCAATTCAAGTATATTTGAATTGTTCTAATGTGTCTATCACATTTTCAACAGCATAAGTATTGTATTTCTGATTTATGTTTGTACATAAAGAACTACGAAGATTTACAAAAATACCGCCCATGGTATTGCATTATAGTCTTTGGAAAAACTTTAGTAGATCACTTCTGGGAGTGTTTCAAGGGCACATCTGCAGTTAAGTGTCTTAGAACTCATATTAGAGAATTTCTTTTTTTGTATCTTAATCTATGCCAAGCAAAAATATTTTTCCACTGAAATTGTTTGCTTTCAATTAATGAAAGTTAAAGAGATCAGTTGTTAATATATATTAGGTATTAACTACAGTACACAAATTAAATCTGTTTGCGAATTTTCCAGTTAGGCACATTTCTGTATCTAAATAGCAGTGTTCCTGCAAAGGAAAATTTCATTTTACTAATTTATTAGATCTTTATTAAGGTTTTCAAAAGGAATAAATTGAAGAGATTAATATATTTTATTTACCCTTTTGTGGAGAGTTGACCTTGGCTGGCAGCCAGTTGCCCTGCAAACAGCTATACCACTCCCCCTCAGTCAACAGGACAAGGGAAGAAAATAAGATGAAAAGCCTTGTGGGTTAAGAATATCTAGAACACTCACCAGTTATCATCAGGAGCAAAACACTCAGCTTGGGGAAAATAAAGTTAATTTACTGACAATTAATAACAGAGTAGGATAGTGAGTAATAAAAATAGAACTAAAAACATCGTGTCCCCTCTCCCCTTCTTCCCAGGTTCAGCTTCATTTCTGACTCTTCTATCTCCTGCACACAAGCAGTGCAAGGGGACAGTAAACGGGTATTATGGTCAGTTCATAATATTTCATCTCTGCCACTCTATTCCACCATGCCCTTCTCTGGCTTCAGCAAGGGGTTCCTTGCATGGGATGCAGTCCTTCACAAAATTATCCAATATGGGTCCTTCCTATAGGTTGCAGTTCTTCAAGAACTGCTCCATTGTGGGTCCTTATCATGGGTGCAGTCCTTCAGGAATAGCCTGCTCCAGCATGGGTCACCCCAAAAGGTCACAGGTCCTTCCAGAAAGCCTATTCCTTCATGGGATCTTCTCCTTGGGACATAGCTCCTGCCAGGAGTAAGCATCTGCATCAGCTTTCCATGAGCTTCCTTCAGGGCATGTCCACCTGCTGTGGCATGGGGTTCTCCGTGGTCTGAAGTGTTGTCCTCCATGGGCTGCAGAGGGTCAACTTGCTTCACTATGGTCTTCTCCTTGGGCTGCAGGGGAATCTCTGCTCCTGGAGAACCTTCCCCCAGTGTTTCTTCACAGATCTTGGTGTCTTCAGAGTAGTTTCACATATTTTCAGTCCTCTCTCACAGCTGCTGTTGCACAGATTTTTTACCATTTCTTAAATAAGTTATCCCAGAGGTGCTGTCAGCATCACTGATAGTCTCAGCTATGGCCAGTGGCAGGACCATCTTTGTGCTGGCTGGAACTGGTTCTGTCTGACATGGGGGCAGCTGCTGGTGTCATCTTACAGAAGCCACCTCTGCTATCAAAATCTTGCCACATGAACCTAATATAACTTTCAAAAGACCTTTCACAAGGTCCTTGACAAACGGCTACTATATGAGCATATAGGCCTAAGATGGATGCAAAGAACCGATATGGATCAGAAACTGACATAGAGTCAGGAAACAAATATTAAATTACCTATTTTCATTTTTTGAAAAAATATTTGATTATAAAGGCAAAAGATTAATAGTAGAGTAGCTGGGGATTCTGTGCTATATTCATTATAATTTATTAATATTAATTATTATAATTATTAATGATCTAGAAAAGAAAGAAGCAATGAAGTAACAAAAAAATTACAAATGATACAAAGTTACTTGCTTGGTCAAGTTTGAAGAAAAATGCAAGGAGCTTCAGTGAATCATATTCAAAGTTAGATACATTGGTAACATGATGTCAAATAAAGTAGAAAGTTGATAAAAGAAAACTAATGATCAGTGAAGAGGAAAGTACATCTTGCGGGATCATAACTTACCTGTACCATAGGAAGAAAGTGTTTTAATAGTCACAGCTCAGTGATGACGTCAGGTTCATACCCAGTTACAGTCAAAACCAAATCACAATATTAAAGGCAGCATATGGAATTACATACAGCTTACAGAAAATATTAATATGTATTAATAGTATACAAAATATTATGTATGAACTTTCCAGTTTAACAAGGCTAATAGTTTCAAGGGGTTCAGAGAAAGAAAAAAAGAATGAGGGTATTGAAAGATCTCAAATGAGAATGTGCTGAAAAGGTTAATGCTGATAATACTTATGAATAGCAAATTATTTTCAGAAGGTAGATAAAGAGATTCTGTTCTAAAGCAAAACTGAATTCAATGCAAAGTTTATTTTCAAAACTTCTTACAAATTTCAGCATAATGCACAATAAATCATGAAAGTAGTTGTACAGGCATGTAATGGAGATTAATGTATCAATCTTCACAAAAAAGGATTTTTGTACAGATAACAAATATAACCAAAACTTCAACAGTTAATAATATTAAATTTTATGGGATCTATTCAGTTCTACAGAAATGAAACCTCTTAGTTCAATGTTTAAGCCACAACCTAATTAAAAACAATTAGAAAAGTATCTAATCATAGGCTAAATTTATTCTTCCATTTATTTTCAGTGAGACTATTATGCTCTTTTTGACGCTGAGGCTGCTGCTCTCTGATGGAAGAATATACTACTAAACAAACTTTATATCTTCTCCAGAATGGCAACTCACTTGTTGACAGCAATCTAGCCCTAATTACAACTGAAGAAATTTTACCTGTCTGAAGTACAGCAACAAACTTCATTTCCTACTGTCTCAAGAAATTAACATCTTCCACAGTAGACTGGGAGTTGTTCTCAGACTTCTAAACTAAGTCTTCTAAGTTAAACACACAAATGGAGGAAAAAAAGATTCAATTTTTTAGTTACCAATGTCTGGATTTACAGAACAGCTGAACTGATCTCATTTTTTAAACATTCTTCTAACTCCCTTTCTTATGTGTTGGTAAATGGCACCAGATCCCTGCCAGAAAACAGTGACAGGTCTTCTGTTAGTCCTTCACTCTTAGGCCTTCCATTAAATACATACCTGTACCAAAGGGACTTTGTCATGGACTCGATTATCTTAAAGGTCTTTTCCAACTGAAATGATTCTATGATAGTATGATTCTATAATTCTTATTAGAACAAAACCACAATGCGTAGTTCAGACCTTATTATTCTTTACTGAAATTTGCTCAGGACCATTTTCTTTTGAAAAGTAGTGATAATCTAACAGTAAATGCATATCTGGATGAAACTTTCTCACCTGGAATATAGTTTGTCAAATCTGCTGCCATGTTTTCAGGTGGAAATATCTGTATATTGTTTCAGAATTCACAGTGAAGGCAGCAGCCTTGAGTTTCAAGTTTTGTGTTAATAACACATTACACTCTATACACTGTCAGTAAGTCAGTCCTACTTAATGGGTAGAATAGACAGCTTTTGCAAGTTGAAAATTAAGTAACGGTATCATAACACATGGTTAAAATGGGTTGAAATGGTTCAGAGCATTTTTTCTCTGTACAATTAAAATTGTGAAATTGTTCCCAAGCAGAAGGATGATACAGCAACTCAAAACACACCTTAAGTACTTAAAACAGGGGAAGAACAGGGAGCTGTTAGGAGAGAGGAATCTCTTAAAGCCTCTCTAACTGAAGACAGTGGAGGACAAAGTGTTCATAATTTTTATCTAAATGATTAATTCTTTTTCAAATGAAAAGAAGAACATACTAATAGGAAAATGAGAAGGGGTGAGCTACTTTAGACAATGAAAATAGTGCTACAGAAGAGAAAGTGGCCCTTCCTTGAATCTTGTTCTCTCCCAGGTGTGGTACAGGAGAGACTAAAATCCTCATTTCCTGAACATTATTGTAAGCATAAACCACTATGGCAGCCTCAGCAGCTGAAGTGCTTTTGAATGCAGTTGCTAAGTTTCACATACTTAAAGGTCAGTATGCACAAGTAAATTAAATGCCTCTCAGAAGGTGTTAGGATAAGAAAATCTATTTGTTTTACATTTCACAAAACAAGGGCTGAGCGCATGCACAAAAGTAAATCTTTGAAACATTGCTTCCCTAGTAAAAACTTTTAATACCATTTAGAATTTAAAATCCTAGTTTGTTCTTACAAACAGCAATATATTTCACAAATAATGTGAAATGTTATCTCACAGAATTAACTTACCAGCCTAGAAGCTGAGAGTGAAGAAGAGCAGAAGGTTAAAAACATGGATGTACCAAGCCTGACCAAAGATCTTGTTTATTATGGTGACAAGAGCTTGTAAAAGAATGTAGGGTCAAAATACAGAGTTGTATGTCTTTCAGAATAGCTTCCCATCTTCTTCAAAAACTTTCAGAAGAACTTAAAAATTTTTTTGACTGAATTATAAACTGGCCATTGGAAATTTGACAAGCATGTGAAAGAACACCCAGAAGTATGCGTGGCAATAACGGATTCCAGATAACCCATTTGCGCTGAGGAAAGAGGTGTTTGGAACTGTAGATAGGTATCTGCATGCCACTACAACACTCCTGTCAAAAGGGTCAAAATAGTCAAATATAGAGTAAATGTTACAAGCTATCAGGAAAATAAGTGAAGACAACAACAACAACAAAATCACTGTGCCACTGTATGAAAGTGTATATGCTATGCTACGAATAAGTACACTAGGATCTTCATCTGTTCAAGTACAGGGTAAATGGGCAACATGAGAAATATGCCAGTGTTTAGGGAAATATCACAGGTACCAAGTGACCTGACTGATCTTGGAAAAGTAAACCAAGGAGAAATGAAAATGAAAAGAACATAAACCAAGATCTCATTAAGAGCCTCTCAACATTTCCACATCTGCTTGGACAAAGGCAGTCTTTTGCAAAATTATTGCTCATGAGGACCCTGGGATACTTTGAATGTCAGTGACAGCCAAGGTGGTTTGGCTAGAATAATGTTTGGTCTGATCCTTACCATCCATTCTCACATTATATACACACAGGAAAACATTCTTTCTGTATTTTCACAGCTCTAGAATCAGAGCAATAAATATCATGTTATCTTAACAAATAAGCAGTAATTATGGTAATAGCTTACAAGGACCAGTGTAATTTAATATGTAGTTTGCAGATAATAAAATTTTGGGTTCAAAACTTAAATTGGTATTTACTTGGCAGCCTGTGGATGTAAAAAGAACAATAAAATAACACCTCAAGACCACAAATGGGCTGTCTCAAAGCTTATCAAGGAGCACAGTGCAAGCATTTGCCATCATAAAGGCCTTATAAGCCTACATGGCATAAGAACAGATGTTAACTTTAGGTCCAGAAAGCACCATTTTACAGAGCTAACATGACTGGCTACTAAGAAAAGCCCAGTGTTATTCTGACAGGATTATATTGTTTATTTTTCCAGAGCAATCATGGCACCTGAGACAACACTACATGTCACTCTTGTAGGCAGCATGAGTAAACATAAGAGACAGTCAACGATGAATTTTGTTACCCCTTAGAACTAGTCCACTGCAACCAGACATACCATATTCCCCATGGAATTAAAAAAAAAAAAAAATTTAAAAAAATTAAACCCCTGCATGTGCACATACCATTCCTCTGAAATGGAAAGGGTAAAACTTAATGGATTTCTGATATCCATAAAGCAGATGGAGTTAGAGGAAGAACATGCTGAATCACTTGAAAAACAATGTCTAAAAATAGGGCAGAATGTGCTGTTGAAAGTACTGCATACTTTCTTTGGCAATGTCTTGTTCGTCACCCCTCTTCCAGTGTCTTTTATGTATTAATTTCTTCTTTACCTTCTTACTCTTGTTAAAAAGTGTAATAATGAGGGCTGTACATTTATGTCTTTATTGTCATCAGTGGTGCTTTCTTGTCAAAACTGGTCCCATAAGGTTTTTGCTTTACACAGAAGATGTTAAGTAAAGATAACAGAAACGTTTTCTAATGTCAATGTGAATACTCTAGAAAAAAAGATAACCTGATTAAAACATAGACTTTTATATAAGTGCTGAGTGAAATCAGGTTTTGTATCTGCAGTAATGCAAGTGACAAGCAAAGAAATCTCTTTTCAAAGCGTATTTCTTCGTGTATCACCATGTCAGCATTTTAAAACATCCTCCTGCTGAGGGTATATATATTCTGCTCCTTATTAGCAACACTTCAAATTTGGGTTATCAAACATGTCCTTGAATAAAACAGATGAGGCTTTCATACATAACCAGGAAGAAATACAATTTAGGAGAACCTGACATTTCAAACCTTATTTAAATTGCAGAGAATTTCTTCACTCCTACCTGTCCTTGCAAGAATTCGTACACCCTTCATTGAAGATACGGTGACTGCTTTGCTTGATGAAATACATACACAATGTGGATGATTTATTGTTAATGCCCAGGGGATCTTGTGTTAATTGATGAAAAAAGGAAATACCCAGTTGGTTTTCTAGATGCTGCTGCATTTTTATGTATAATTTTAGGTAAATGACAGGTATTCCTATCACCTGCATTCTACTGAAGTATGGGTAACTCCTAGGTCACCATTAGTACCTTACTCTTCTAGAAAGTTTCTCAGTGTTTCTGAATGCATTGGCATGAAGGGTGATAGAGATTAGCATGACAAGCAGTTGCATGACAACAATAATTTTTTAACTGCAAGGAGAAAAATTATTATTGATTCACCATTTTCAATCTACTTTTTCTACTGTGCTTTGTTTGTTATGCAATTTTTCCTTCTCTCTGCTCCAGTTTATCTTCTGTAGCCTGAGTGCAGAAAAAAACTGCAAACCAATTTCCAACAGAATATTTGGACAGCTTGTTCAAATATTCAAGAGGGTAAGTATCTTAGGCTATGAAATCATTATAGCTACTTTAGAGAGGGAAAAAAAATGAGTAACTTATTTGCATCCTGAAATACTCCACAGAAGCAGCATCAGCTAGTCACCATCTGGTTTAGAATCTGGAGAAATATTCAGTCTGGAGATTGAAAAACTATGCACTTGAGAAACTTTTCATAAGGAATAAGTAAACCAAATTGTTACAAGATAGCTTGCTGTTATATGTATGTTTTGTATGAGCAAGAGATTTACATAGTCACTGAAGTGTGGATTGAGAAACTTAGTCTGTGACAGCTTAATCTAGAATTATATGTGATAAAGGTCACCAGTGCCAAACACAAGTGTAGATTCCTTTGTGTGTAGAAGGACTGATCTTTCAAGCCACTGACTGGGTATCAAGACTTGCACTTACAGACTTTGATAGATTCTCCATTGTGTGGGAGCATGAGCTAATTTACAAGGACAGATTTTCAGCCAAAATGAAATGTCACAGTTCTTCTTCCCTCTGGTTCCCTGAGCTGACATTAAATGTCAGGATCCAGAGATTCAAGAATTGTATACATACAAAGGCTATTCAGGAATTTTTTATAATAAATGTAGTGAGGTTAGAAAGACATTTCTTCACACATATTCAAATTTTTTAATGAAATGTAATCTTTAACTCTGCTTATAATGTAACTTAATAAGCTTATTAGCAAATACATGCATATGTAGTAATGGTTTTAAAAACTCTCACCATCTGGTTGCAAATGTTTTAAAATAAATACAGTAAGTTTGAGGAAACTGTAATGCATGGAAATGAATAATACAAATTTCTTAGTGGTATTTCTGTGCATTTAGTTTATGACAGAATGTGCTTACACATTGACCTTCTCCCTCTAATATTAAAGAAATTAGTTCATTGGCATATGAAAGTTTTCTATAGGAGCCAATAATCCAGAATACCTGTATCCTATCTATGACAAGTTCATTGTTAATTACTGCTAGTGGGATCTAATATTCAAAGGGAAAGTGGACGTTTGGATGTAGCTGATGCGTGATCTGAGGCTTCTGAAACTTGTTTGCTCTTAGCTGAAGGAAATAATCTTTTAACTGCTATAATAATAACTCTTTTAACTAATCATTTTTGTTGTGGGGTTTTTTTGTTCATTTGTTTTGGTTTGGTTTGGGTTTTTTTTGTTTTTTGGTTGGATGGTTGGTTTTGGTTGGTTAGGGTTTTTTTGTGATTTGCTGTATGACAATTTGTCCAAGAAAATATATAAAGGAAAAATAATGCTCTCAGATATCATGGCTTAACTAAGAGTTAAGCATCTCTGTTAAGTTTGGAGGGCAGGGTTCAAAAAGCAAATTATTGTACTGTCCAAGAATTTGGTGCAATAATTGCACTGGGAATTCAGTTTTAGAAAGTTTATAGGATAGTCCTCCAAAAGAGTATAATTAAAATTAAATGCAGTCATAGTTTGTCTCTTCTCAAAAGATGACAGGAAGATAAGCAAAGGGCTTTCGTACTCTAGGATATGGAGTGCAGTCATTTTTTTTCACTAAATACCTCTATACTCTAGTTTATTATATGTTTTAGGCAGCCAATACTTTTCCAGAACTTTCCTGCAAAACAATTTACCCTACTGAACAACTATTTCTATTATGCTTTTGACAAAGCCTGAGTCTATACCCTTACTCATGAAACAGTTTTGCTGTGAAGAACAGAAGCCAAGATTCGCTGGTTACGAACAGATAGCATATCTCTGTCATGCTGGTAAAATGTCAGACAGAAAATCCTTGGTATTCAGTCTTTACTAAAAGGATCATTGATGTACTTTACAAGAAACAGAAAGGAAGTCCTTGACTTCAGTTTCAGAACTTCAACAAAAAAGAGGTGGGTGACCAAGGCATGCTCTTCACTTACTGAGGCTGCAGTAATAGAGCTGTACTGCTTTTCTGCATTCTGGTTTCACAATGCTCAGTATAGGCAGATTCATGTTTTACAATCATTTTCAAGACACTTGATTTTTGGGTGCCACCTAATCTTTCTGGACTTTTTACTATCTATGGAGATACCAATGAATTCTGTTATATACAGTGCTGCAAAACCTGTCTCTTTTTAGACATAATCTTTGATGTACCATTTATGTACTACATTTTAGCAGCCTGGCATCAATCTAGAAAAGAAGCTTATTTGTTTTAATCAAAAAAAAAGCCCAATAGAGTGCTTTGAATGAATATGACTCTAAAACTGTAACACCACGCTGTCCTGAAAAGATAAAAAATATGTCTTCCTAAATTTAGATGTAAATTAAGAACTTAATGAAGTGCAAGAACCTAGAGAAGATTTATTGAAGAAATTGCATTAAACAGGAAATTGTCTAGAACATGTTAAGAAAGCTAAGCAAGAAACTAAAGACTAATTTAAAACTACAAAATAAAAAAAATGCACACTTATATCTTTAATTTCTGAGAAACATTGAATTGTCATTTAATATTCTAGGGGGACCATAATTTTTGAGTTCAGGCATGTCTGACACATCAGTAGCATGCCAGTGCTTCAGCAGCAATTACCCACTTACATGCTAAAATCAGCATCGTTTTGATTGCTAGAGTAGAAATTAATTTTTTAGGGATTTTTTTCTTTTTTTTTTTTTAAAGAGAAAATGGGTTTGAGTTTTGTTTTCTTTTTCTTCTCCAAGAAGTATCTTTTCTGAAAGTGTTTCATGTAACTTTGAATCACCATTTTTACTGCAGCAGAATTTGGTAGTGTGTGGTGCTTTCTATGATGAAGACAGAGTACAGTGTTTCAAACACATGGTGCTTAGTAAACAGACACCTCATTTATCTTATAAGATAAAGCAAGCTGTCATCAGATCATCAATGCAGCTCCAGTGATGCAAAAGTCGTCTTTACCACATGTATAGCAAGTTAAACCTTCAGAATCTTAGCCACCTATGGACATCAGTTTACTGGCTCAAGGTTCATATTTTTCAGTTATCTGTTGTTTCTCAGTTGGTTAGAACATGTTCGTCTTGACAGAAAACAGTTTTGCAGTATTTCAGAGCTCAAAGGAGTGTTATATTCAAATTAAAACAAAATTAAGATGAATCCCTGAAAGCTCTGGAAATAAATGAAGACAAATTACACAGGCATCTATCTGTAGTGTGCACTTAAGCTGAGACTGTGCTAGACTTAACACTTAGCAAGAGGGGTAAGGACTCTTTTCTACACTTCAGTGTTGAAATTTAGAATTGGTAGAAGAGCTCTTCAGAACATTGCTGTCTTCTCCGTCTTTATTTTAAGAAATTAAATTCATTTTCATGAATCCATTTTCTAAAAAGGCTAATGTTTAAAGAAAAGAGGAATCAAAACAACACTCCTGGAGGAAAAATACACCCAGGACACATATTTCTTCTAAAATTTTACTTGTATAAAATAACAAGTAGGTTCAGTAAATTCCAAGTCTGTCTAAATGACAGATGTTCAGTGATCAGTGATCAACTTCTCAAGTTCATTTACTCATAGCAGTGTGAACCTCACACTGTTCAGAAAGACTAGAAACAAACTTTCTAAATGTGATCCTGAGACACCTAAATTCATAAGAGACTAATCTCAAGAAATAAATCCAGGTCTAAGATACGTAATAGGAGGCCCTGAAAATATTTTCATCTGTAATTCACTGCCACAAAAGGTATTTCTGTTATAGAGAAGAATCTCACATTATTTAAACTAAGCTTTTTATAGTAGCACAAGCTACTTTATTCTGTATTTATTGTGTCTTACTGTGCTGGGAGAAAAGTGTTTTGTTCAACCTGTTTAACCTAAGAACCGGTTATTTCAGTTGAACACCTGTTTTGAGTTTCTATTCTATTAATGATAGAAAACCTCAAAAAAGCATGTCACCTAACCTTGTGTAGGCGTATTATATTTATTCTATATAGCTTTAACAATAAGGAAAAATACTTTTGGGCATGTGACCTACAATCTTACATATAAGCAAGTCCCTGTTTGTCTCAGAAACACCTGCTGATTTGTTTCAGTACAGATGGAGAGAACAAGAGCGAGATGCTGACTGCTTTCTTTAAAGGTCCTCTAGTTTTCTGTGTTTAGTTCTTTTCTCTCATTAAAAGTTATGAAAGTAAAAAAAGAAGTTTTAACCTTTATGTGGTGCAACACAGGGTTTTTTCACTACCTGGTAAGAAGATGCAGTGATTTCCTGATGAGCACAGGCAACTCCACAGCAATTAGACAGATGTCCTATGTCCCCCTCATTACAATCAGTAAAGAAGAAGCAAAATGGTATATTAAGTTTCACTGATTTAGTTTTGATTGTTGATTAAATGTCCTTCTGAAAACTAAATTGGCAAAACCTTTTATGTAGTAGCATATATATTAAACATCATGTCAGAGCTGCATGGATATGACACAAAAGTGGACCAACATTACAAAAAAGAGCCTTGTCCGTGAGAAGCCTAACCCTTAAAAATTCTTTTGAATTCTTGAGGTGACTCCTGTCTGTTTCCCTTCCCATGCACTTCCCTAATACCGCATTGACTATGTCAGTCACAGCTAATATTTGAAGGAATTCTGAAAGAAAACTACACTGAGAAATAACATACCTTCTATCACTGGCAAAGTTAAACAAGCCACATATAACTGCACTCTTTCTAGGAAACATAAATAAAATTCTTTAATGATGTGATGAATTATAACAAATCTTGAAAACTGAGTGATGCTGATATAGTTAAGACCTTTACATAACTCTGGCAAATGGAACATTTAAAGTGTTTCATATTACACAGAAATAATGTCGTATTACTGAAACCTCAAGTGAGAAAGGAATTTCCATATGATTTTTGTACTTTGTGTAATGAATGAGCATTTTGATCATATTGCAGATACATGATAAAGTGAATGAACTTCTTTGGCCACATAAAAAAAACCCAAACAGTAGAAATGCATTAAGTCATATCTCTTTACTCCTTCTACAGGCTACGTTCTTTTCCCTAGCAGGCACATTCAGCGTGATAAAGAATATTACATTTCCCAACTAAAAAGATGATAAATGATTACTTGCAAAGCACAGATAGAACAGCACTAGAGAAAGTAAATTTTAATGGATATCCAACATATTCCATGATTAAATTTCCTATTACAGAGGCTGTCAAGCTTTCCCAGGACAAGAAAATAAAACATAGAATGTTAGAAAGCCGCAGAGAAAATACCTTGCTATAGCATCTCTTACACCATACTTGATTTCTGCTCCTTCCTCTCATCTTCCCCATAATAGCCTCTGTTGCATAAAGAGATAAAGTAATTTGACAGAGAATAGAGTCTCTTGCATTCCAGCTAGTCCTCAGATACCAGAGGGGCTTGAGGTGGCTGGGCTTAGATTCTGAGTGATGTCCAATTTGGCACTATTAGTCTGGTTGCATTCAATGTATCTGAACTCTCCTGGCTCCGGATTCACTAACAGCACACTGCACATCCTGTCTAGTCGTGCTCCATGTTTTCACACAGCCAGTAAGGAGCTGGCGGTGCCCAGTGAGAGACTCTTGCAACTCACAATGTAAATAGTGAAGTTTATTGAGAGTAGCAGAAGTACAGGTTCTTGTGGATTGACGGTTGTAAATTCACTGTCTGCAAAGCACATGCAGATATACAAAATGCATTAGATTAAAGAACAGCTCAGTAAAATTT
>WTSP01009881.1:35067-49817 GCA_025331215.1 Actenoides lindsayi
ATTCTCTGGGAAGCTGAGACAGTGAGGAGGGTATTAGCTGATGCAGTGGTAAACACCTCAGATTACTTAAGTATTGTCACTAGGAGCCTAATTGAAAGAGTCCAAGGTAGGTCCCGTTTATGAGCAGTGATGAGAGACATAGGAGAGCACTTGAGCTGCAATTTCCTGAAGAGAAGTAGAGAGGTATGTCCAGAATGCAGTCTCCAAGCCAGAACAGCCAGCTGTGAGAAGGTACCAAGAGGGAGCAGTGGTCAGTTAACTCATGAGCTCTAAGGGTCATGGTAATTCCTAATGCCTGGGAATGAACCAGGGAAGTGTCTTCTAAGTTACTGCAGTATTCATGGAAGGTATACTCAGTGTCTCATTCAAAGATACTCTGCTTGTTTTTAACCATTACTGGCTTAAAGGATCCATGGGACCCCCCCCCTGCTGACTCCTGAAAGCTATGTCTTTACTAGTCATAAATTTTCCTAATAGGACCAACCAAGAATAGGTCTGTCCTAGACAGACACAGCAGGAATTCTTGCTTTGATTGTCGTCTTTAGTTCTTGACACCTCCTTGACTTCTTTTGCACTTTGATGGAATGTTGCATTTCTCAACTATGAGACGTTCCAGTTGTAACAAGGTGTGCCAAGAATGGCATTTACCCCTTCAAAAATTAAGGAAAAGAGTAAATTCTCACCTTGATAATTTAAAAATCAGCTTTGCTTGCTCACAACCTGTTCTGGACCTCATCCGAGATTATTCTTTGAAGAGTCTTCCTTGACTGCTGTCTGATGGAGTGTTTCCTTCACCTGAAAAGCGATACTTATTTAACAGGCCAAAAATGCACTTTAGGTTGCTGTTATACACAGTGAGACAAGTCTTCAGCAGCATCCATCAGCCTGACTTCCTGGAAATCCATGGAGGTGTGTTAGTGTGTCAGAGGCTGGGGGGACCAGTACGTGCCATCCGTGCGTGCTTGTGCGAGGCCTGTCCGGGTCACGGGCGAAAGCTCGTTTACGGTCCCGTTTCACGTGGGGATTTTAATAGCTGTCAGAACTGAAGCACGTCATGCAGTTGATTGCAGAAGGATTCCTCGTGTATTTAAGCACCCTTGCTGAGCCGTGGTAAGGAAAATAAGTGAGGGATCTAAAGGATAATATAAAATAGTGGGGTATGCCTGCCAGCGTACTGGAATACTCTGAAATGTATATCCTCCTTTTTTTCCTCAAAAAACAAAGAGAAAAGCAAAAAAACTGTAACTTCTCTGCAGGGACCCTGGTGATGGATTTGCAAAGTCAGCAAATTCCTTTCCCGTTTGCTTTGCAGTGCGGTACCTTCACTTTTCAGTTGCTTTCCCTGTAACGCAGACCTGTTCTTTGTTGCTTGACCTCCTCTGGTTCTGTAAAAACTGCTCTTTTTTAAAAAGCCCTTCTGCTCAAAAGATTGTCGAGTGCTGTGGTTTCTATTTTCAGTTTCCAGTTAAAAGCTCTTTGTTATTTTCACAATCCTCCCTTCTTGTGACTTTTAGACCTGCACGAAGGCTATCTAATTCCTATCGTAAGAATCCAGGCAAAAACACACACTCATCAAGTTAGGCCAGCTGAACGTAAGAACAAATCCCATCGCGTCTTCAACTGCATTTGGAGCAATGTGCTTGAGGAACTGAAAAGTGATCAGATACAAGAGATGCTCCAAAAAATGAGCCCAGGGAAAGGATTTTTATGGCAGTACAGCGTTGGCCTTCCCCAGCTGTCGTGGCACAGGCCCGTTTCACGGGCTCACAGAACGGTGGGGGTTGGAAGGGACCTCGAAAGATCAATTTGCTGATTGCAGAATGGCCAAAGGGAGATTTCGGTGTGATCCAACAACGCAGTCGGTAGCTACACGTGGAGCACTTTGGGGGAAAACAGCTGTAAGAGACCAAGAAACTTGTCTAATCGTGGACAGAAATATAATTAAATATATGGTAAAGATGACTTTATAAGAAATGTAATTAAATATATGGTAAATACGACTTTATAAGAAATATAATTAAATATATGGTAAATATGACTTTATAAGAGCAGGTGCCCATGTCCAGATGAGCCAAACCCTGAATGGTTTCCTGTTACTCTGTAGTTTCTTGTTTCTGTTTGAGATGGCTGACAGATTATTAATAGTTTTTGCATCTAAGAAAATGAGTGAGTTGTGCTGGACCTGTGTGTCCAGAAGCTTCACCAGTACCCAGCGAGTCTTGCTCAGTCACCTCAGTCAGTCATTTGGGTTTGTCAGGGTTTGGGGGCAGGGCAGCCCCTCAGACCTGGAAGAGCCGCTCTCTGTTAACCCCCCTCCCTCCCCGGAGGGGAAGAGACAGGGAGTGAGGGAGAGAGACTCAGCCGGTAGAGAAGGGAACTGGGACAGCTTGAATGAAAGTAAGAATAATAATGGAATAGATACAAATCTATACAAAACCAGTATGGAAGCCAACTGCCCTGATGGCAATTACATCACCATCACCAGTGATGCTGTGGAGCAGCACTGGGAGAGTCCCAGACTGGGCCCAGCAGCAGATGGGAGCTGTGTTCAGGAGCTGGATTCAGGAACACGCAGACCAAGATCAAAGGCAGAAGGGACAGAGTCCTCCTTGGGCGTGAGGAAACCAGAAGAGGAGCTGAACCAAGCTGAGCAAAGCGGGCCAAAAAGGGACAAGCTCCTCGTGCCCCCTCATTTTTCCACGGCTCATGCTGTCCATGGGCTGGGATCCCTGGCTGGTGAGTTTGGGGTCCCCTTTCCCTTTCTGCACCCCCCTGGGTACTGCCTCTGCCCATGGGGTGTTCTCAGTGCCAGCAGCAGCCACTGCCTGTGCCAACTGCTGCTGCTGCAGCCAAGGCAGGGGGGAGAAGAGAAGAGATGAGCTGAAGAGTAAAATCACTGAAGAGAATCAGTTCTGAGCTCACTCAAAGCAGGACAATGTGTCAGTCAGAATTACACCACGACTGTTAAGTATCCATCTTGCCTACTGTGTCAGTGTTGTTGCTCTTACCGACCATGATTCATCTCTCAGCTGTGTTCCTTTTACTGTCACTAACAGACCCCCCTCCTCGTGTCAGTGGGTGGACCTGACATCATTAAAGCCAGACTTGAGCTAATCATTGCCTTCTCAATAAGATCCCGCTGCCAGAGTAGGCTGACCAAGATTCTGGGGTAATTTGTCAAAAATTTACACGGTGACAGTAATTCCAGACAACTTTTCCTAAATGCTATTAACAAAGGCAGGATCATATTCAGAAAACAACTTCTACCGGGGTGATTAATTAATGCTGGCAAGGCTCCTTCTCTTCTGGTTAGGTTGAAATACTGCTCAGTAGCTCCAGGAACGTAAAAAAATGGTTTACACTTAGAAAGGAAAGTGATATTTCAAGACATGACAGAAAGACAGAAAATGTCCACTAGATATGGCATGAGGAGGAATATGCTTCCTGGACAGATACGCAGCCAGCAGTTATCATTGCTGCACTGACATAAATACGTGGTGCTTCTTGGGAGTTACCTGATTTGAACCTCATTTTGCAGCATGTTTTGTCTCCATACCCTGTCTTTTCATCCTTATTTACAGCCCCCATACTGACTTTTTATCTCAAAGAAAATTAAGGCGAATGTAGAGGAAGATTTCCAAACAATTTCCTCAGAAGGAAGAGCAGGAAATACTGCAGAGGAAGATATGGCCAGAAGATACGCAGGTGAGGTACCAGCAGTGCCTTATCAGATTCAAACAGTGTGAACAGTAAACAGGGCAATGAGAAAAGCAGCAGCTCTTCCCCTCTCTCCCACCCCACTAATTGCAGCACAGAGGGATGCTGGCATCGGGTCGCAGGGCTAGAAGTGTGTGCACAGCTCTCTTGGCCCGTGCTGGTGAGGACTGAGCTCCTCTGCTAGAGCTGCCAGGGCTCTTCTTTGGTCCCGAGGCCAGTTGGCCTGTGCTGTCTTCCACTAATGCTATAAATTACCTTCCTTTCTAAAACCACGTGCTAATTGTATTCAGGGAACGATTCCTGGCCTGTCTTGACTCTGAAACCACGCTCAACAACTCTGGGGAACCTGCTAGTTGGCACAGTTCAATCTTGTCACAGTTCAACATTGTCTGGATGCATTTTAATAGTGTGAATTGTTGTATTTCCTCATCCTTGGCATTGTTTGCTCCACTCATTTTACCAGCACTGGTACTGGTGTCCAGAGCCACTGTATATAAAACACTATTTCCATAAGGAACCAATTGGATTAAAGTGCCACCAGAAGCGTATCCATCAAACTTGCTGTTTTTATTGAGACACATTTCTTTCTTTCTGTTTTTCTTGAGATCTCAGACATCTTTTGATATAAAGTGGACCACAAGTTTGCTTGCCTTTATGAGCAAAAAATGCTCAGTGTGACAGAGAGCTGTAGAATCTGCAAGCCCTCTTGTCATGGGCAACAACTTCCTTGTAGGTCCTTTTAAAATCTGGGCACTAGTCAAAGTTTGGAATAGGAACTGCATTTGCCTCAGCATGATACAGAATGAAAAACACTGGCACAATACAGTCATGCACATGACCCCAAAGGATGTGAGATGGGTAAAAACATACCATTGCTATCATTAACACATCTACTGTAATGAACATGACAATGCTTAAAGCCTTTAAAAAGAGAGGATTTGCTTAAGTGGCTGGCTTTCACCAAGGGTTTCCTCATTTCCAGACACGTAGCAAATTTACACCTACCAGTTGTACAGGCTTTAAAATACAGCAAGAGATCTACTGCCTAGAGTTAGTAATTGTGCCCTCATGCCCAAACTCCTCCTAGACCCATGCCCAGACCTAGACCCAGATCCCTATGGCCACCCTGTGAAATAGCATCAGGGTAACCTCCTTTAAATGACAACTGCAATATCTGGTGCAGTCTGACCCAGGCCAAACTGCATTCTCAGGATAGAGTTCTGGAGGGTAGTACAGGCCAGGTACTACACCCAGCAGGCAGCTTATGTCTCAACACCGTGTTTTGAGGTCTAAATGCTTAAAAACATGAAAAGAGGACGTTCTGTGCTGACAGGGTTCAGTGTCAGTGTATGGTTGGAATCATTTTGATTTCTTCATATAGATCATAAAATCACAGCATCATTAAGGTTGGAAACGACCTTCAAAATCATCAAGTTCAACTGTCTACCAAACACTATCAGGACCACTAAACCATATCTTGAAGTGCCACATCTGGACGTTTATTGAACCCCTCCCAGGGATGGTGATTCCATCCATCTCAATTAAGGATGACTTAGGCTTCCCTGGTAACACCCTTGGAGCTGCACAGACCCAGCAAAGTTCCCTATGCCAAGGGAAGGAGGTACCATTTCCTAAGCAAGGTGCCCACGGAGCTTCGCCCAAACAATTCCGAGAATGGTCCCGAAAGGGTTAGTTAGGGAGATGTGACAGACCTAAGCACACTGCAATTGTTCATATTTACATGTGCTTTGGATGCAGCAACTACTTAGCTGTGAGAGGGGGATGACAGAGAGATTTGCATGGATAAAGCACTGCACAATACAATGAAGACAGGAGATTTGTGCACTGGAATGCTAGATAAGCTTAAGCCATAGAGATTGAATCACTAGTGGCATTTTTCCACAGACTTAGGAAGCTTTGAGCACGAGTATTTCCCCCCCACCACTTAATTATTACAAAAATAGGCATATAAAATAAGTAGGACAGCCTGGGAACAACCAGAGGATCGTGATCTCCAGGTTTGCAGGGGCTGTGTCACACCTGCCCATACTGAAGCAGTTCTCAATTAGGAAAACAGATACAGGTCCATGTGTGAAGAGATCTGAATCCAACTGTAAGCAAAAGCAGAATCTGGTGGCAAACTGAGAACTTGGCTTTTAAGATGTCTGGGCACTAATTATGCATTTTGCATTATTCTTAGTCCTCCTGTATGACGAGCTGTTCCTGCTGCTCCACAGATAGATGTTACATCGAGTGGGAAAGACATCGACCTTTCCTTTTGTTATTTAACCAATATTTAAATTCCCTGTGGCAACCCTGGGCCAAGTTCTAAATAAACACAGGCTTTGTTTGCCTGGGAGCTATGTGGACCTCAATTCATAGGATTCACCCCTGAAAACAGGGTGAATTTATCTTGTGTTCAGAGGCTGGTTCTACTGTAACAGTGTTATGGCCTTTCAGCCATGCGATACCGAAACAGAGATCGAGCTGGCACAGAGCACTCTGATGTTCTACATCCACTACTGATGAGGTTTTTAATGAAGCTCAATGTGGTGTCGACCACTGGTTGTCTGAGAACAGTTCAGACATATTTGCTATGATAGAAATTTTAAGCAAAGAGCAACTTAAATGGCTCACCCAAGTATGCTGCTGAACTGAGAGTGGAAGTCAGGTTTCTTGAAGCAGTGTCATGATCAGATTGATCTTCCTTTCTATAAAGGAGAAAGTGTTTAGTTTCTGTCAATCAAAACCAACCACAATCACTGCAAGTGATGGAGACCAGGTTGGATGGGGCTTTGTGCAACCTTTTGAGTCTAGTGGGAGGTGTCCCTGCCCACGGCAGGGGGGTTGGAACAAGACGATCTTTAAGGTCTCTTCCTACCCAAAGCATTCTAATGATTCTATGGTATAGACCATACTGATGATCACTGAAAGCATTTACCTTCAGTAACATTACAATTAATTTATTCCTTACAATTAACTGTCAAAATTTTTAAATGTGAAGACAATCTTGAGAAAAAAAAGGATGCAAACAAGTCAAAAAAGAAAACAAAACCAAGCAAAAAAAAAAAGAAAAAGGAGAAAAAAAATTAAAAAAAAATGCAAAAATACCCCAAAACCCCACCCAAAAGCAAGCTACAGGTTTGCTCTGTCAAGGCCTTAGACTATAAGAGCCAAAGCCTATACTTCTTACCATTTTCTCTATATAAATAGCCCCAAAGTAATTCTCAAAGTCCAGTCTGAGCTCAAGTACCTAATTTTGTACTCATGTCCAAGAATACAGGATTATAATGGCTCCTGTTCACTATTTGGGGAAATTTCTGGCTTATATTTGAGGGCCTTTGTATGTGCGTGAGGAAATATATAGAGGGTCAGGGGAAGAAAAAAGAGAAGAGGAATATCACTGATTGATGAGAACTTGTTTCCCCATGGCTTTTGGAAAATGTCATGGTGTGTCATCCTCCATGTTATCAGAAAATTATAATGCTCTGAAGAGTAGAGCAAGAAAAAGGGAGATGTCAGTTCTCTGCTGCTGTGATTTCCCATGGAAATAATAGTTTCTAGCTCCTATGAACAGAAGTGACACAGCATGCAAAATTACAGGCTGTGAGTAACATACTGTATGACACCTTTGCACTGAGTAAAATTAACAGTGACTGAGTCAACATCCTTGATGTTCCACCACTGAGGAGTGAAGGTTTCAGTGGTACCAAAGCCCTAGGAGTGATCCCTGCACAGCAATCAGTGAAAAGTGTGACCATCCCTGACGAGCTGGGTGGGATAGAGATATTGGTCAGCATCTTTAGGAAGTTGTTTGAGGAAGAGAGTTCAGTGACTGTAGGAGATAAACTGTAGCCTGTCACTCACACCACCAGAAAGCCAGTCTGCATCTACTCTGCTAGAAGAACATGTTTCCTTCTTCATAAGCCAATGTCTGATGGTCATCTCAGTTTGCCATAAGGCAGACTCTTCCAATCTTGTTGGAAAAAAAAGCCCCTTTTGTCTGCACAAACACTGAAAATGCTTAAGTGATTTCCTCAGCTCCCTACACCAAGCACTCTATTTTACCACACTCAACATGAAGAAGAGGAAAAAAAACCAAGGAAGTTCATTCAGCCAACTAAACATCTATGAGCTTATATCAAAATAGGACTCTGAGAATGGATGAATTGCAATTTTACTCCGTGGCAGCAGAATAATGAAGAGTGTAAGCCAACTGGCACCCAAGAGAGTGCGTGTCTGGAAAGCACTTCCTAAAGGAGCTGAGATAAAGCTGAAGGTTATTGCTCTGAAACAACAAAACCCTGCAGAACTGATGCGAAGCTTGTAGAGCTTTGGATTCTTGCTGTCCTACAGAGACCTGGATCTGGCAGGGAGGAGGCCTGCATTTGTCCAAAGGGATTTCAGGGTTATTGAAAGCAACTATTTGCCGTGAAATCAATGGGCGTTGCATACTCAAAGACCTTGGAGTATCTGGGCTACAATCCAATAGGAGAAACAAAACCTGCTGATGACAGAGCGGAATTGAAAACACCACTATTGTGTGAATGGGGGTATTTCAATTCTGCTTCCCAACTGTATGCAATCCCCTAGAGACACAAGGTGAGACACTTGGCCCCTGAGGTTTTATGCCACGGAGCTTTTGTGACCTTTAAAACAAAGTTCTAAAACGAAAAGATCATCCTTGGAAATTAAAATGACTGAGGATTAAAAATAAAAAAGCAAAACCAAACCAACTGGATTTATGAATGGTATCCCAGAATAATCTACAGCATTAGGAAAACCAAGCATTTTCTCATAAGGGAAGGTTCCTAATACTTTATCTTCTAGTGTAATAGTGTCAGTAGGACATGGGGTAATGGTTTTAAACTAAAAAGAGGGGAGATTCAGATTAGATGTAAAGAATGAATTGTTTTTCAAACACTGGCAGAGGTTTTCCAGAAAGGCTGTAGCTACCCCATCCCTGGACACATTCAAGATGAGATTGGGCATGGCTCTGAGCAACCTGATCTAGTTAAAGATGTCCCTGCTCCTTGCAGGGGGGTTGGACTTGATGACCTTTCAAGGTCCCTTCCAACCCAAATTATTTTATGTCTCTGTGATTCTATGATAAGTTGAATGCTGACTCATTCTGCCAATGGGAACCTAATTTTTAAGATGAAGACATCCAAGTAGCTGACCAGGATCTTGTCTCAAACTGCAGAAGACAGAGACCTGGAACTTGTGCAGATGCTGTCTATTCTTTGTGCATCAAAACATTATGGACTGTGAATATATGGATGAAAGGGAGTTTAATTCTGAGCTGCAGACACAAAAAGTTTGGGTGAAAATGTTATTTATTCTCATGAAAATAAGGATAATTTTCTACTTTTCTAGTGTATCTGGGGCAAAACTTACTTATTAGAAGCTTTTTATTTATTCTTTTTCTCTTTGTCTAGACATGTGTGCACAGAGTCTTCAACAGGTTTATTCTCAACAGTAAAATAGTATTTAAAAATAGAAATGGAGGGGGGGAAAAAAAGGGCAGAAAATAGGGAACTCCCTCTTTTTCTAAAATATTTTGAGTAAAGATCTTTTCCCTACAGTCCACTACTGTATAAAATTCATTATAAAATGTTGATGTATGGTATTCATCACTTGCATATACTTGCAAGTACTGTTTTTGACAAATAACACCCATCTGTGGAAACCACCTGCCAATCACAGTTATCCTTCAAATATATTTTCCAAGGGGAATATTTTCAGGAAATACGTCTGACGACGACTAATTGACTTTTACACAACAGTCAGGTTATTAGGAGACTTTAAATTGAAGGTATTATCTAGGTTTACTGCCCTTGTCATTTTTATCCTCCTGTAAGAGTAAATTTTATTTATGAAGTAGAATTAATTCAATGAGGGATCAATTTGGTGCACAGTAGCTCCCCACAGTCATTTTATTCAATTAACATGTTGGTTGGGAGTTATACACGTGTGTGTGTGTGTGTGTGAATGAGCAGCTTTTCCTCTGCACCGTGCAGTGTAACAGCAAAGTGCTGAGCACTTTTGAGCAAAAAAACCATGAGAACTCAACTTTTAGAGTACGTAGGATCCTTGTAGGACTGACTTATAGTGTTAGAAGGGATAACAAGACATCTGCACCTGAAGTTTCTTCTAGAGTGAAAAGATAATCTGGGCTAACATCATTTTATTTTTAATTTATGAATTAAATAGTTCAAATATAAATTAGTAGAAGAGCTCTTTAATATCTGTACTCCCACATACACTTGCCACTCCCCTCCAAAATATCACAGACATTTCCTTGCTAACCTACTGGTTACTGAGTCTTCGATAGAACCACTCTGTAGCTCCTGCTAACTCCCTGCAGCTGCTTCCCTCACATCTCTGGGACTGCCTGGATTTACTCCTGCTGTTGCAAGGTACAGAGACTTCCACAGAGGATTACGTCTGGATGTGAAGAATCTTCATATGAATATCCCTCATCTCAGAGTTTTAAAGTCTCTGAGACAGTTATTTAAATAAACACAAGCCTAACAGCTCAGCCTCTAGAAAGGGGATAAGCAAGCAAGCTTACTCATCTGGGCTTCATAAAAACTTGCCATCTTTTCTATGTCATACATTATTTTTAGGGACACCTGTAGGTAGTTGTAGGTTACAGCTGGGCAGGAAATGACTTCCAAATATAAGGTATGACAACTTTTTTCTTCCAAATAAGGTGAAAACTCCGACCTTTCAAAAAAAAAAAATAAAATTGAGAGGATAGGTACTGGGAAAGGAAGTTGTAGAGAGGTGGGGGTTGGTCTGTTCTTCTAAGTAACAATTGATAGAACAAAAGGAAATGCCCTTAAGTTGTGCCAGGGAAAGTTCAGATTGGAGATGAGGAGGAAATTCTTTATGGAAGGGGTTTTCAGGCACTGGAACAGCTTGTCCAGGGAGGTGATTGAGTCCCATCCCTGGAGGGATTTAGGAGTCACACAGACATAGTGCTGAGGGATAGGGTTTGGTCAAGGTCTTCTCAGTGTTAGGTTACTGATTGGACTAGATGATCTTAAAGGTCTTTTCCAATTTAGGACATTCTGTGAAAGTCCACACAAGAAAACCCCAACAGGTTGACAGATTCAAATGTAAAGGACAAGGAATTATTGAGAGAATGGCTGGAGGAGGAAGAGCGCGTCTGGGGGAAGAGGGCCAAGGCTAATCCACCAGCCAGAGTTAGTTACCATCACCCACTTCATCTGGCAAGGCTAAAACCCACAACTGGAAGCTGCTACTGCTGAGGCAGCAGGAGGGGACACCACTTGAGCTGCTTCACCACTGCCCCCCTGTTTTTCCATTAGCCCAGGCGTCTAGGAGATCTTCACCCTCAGCCTGCACTGTGACAGGGCAGAGAAAGGAAACTGTGATTTAGTGTCTCCCAGTCACGCTGCTTTCCCCTTCCCCTTCTAAGGCTCAGTGAACCCATCGGTTGTTTCCTTCGCAAAAGCTTTTGCTTAAGTGTGATCCCTGTAGGCATGAAACCCTCAGGTGACCCGTAAAATAAGTAAGGCAGAAGAAAGTACAGCTTTCTCTGAACTCATCCGAGAGATCAAACAAACCCCAGTGCTGGTGTGAAGGAGAGGAAAAGGAAAGTTACTCAGGGGCTGAAGAGGGAATGAGACCATCCTTTGGCAAAGAGAGCCCAAGCTGCGAGATCGCCTTCACCCTGACACAAAACTGCACTTAACTGTTCCCGCAGAAAACACCCAAACTGGTAAATGAAGCAGAATAAAGTGAGTTCTCTGGCACTGAGATCATTTCACGCGGCAGCTTTCACGTCCGCGCTATAAAGCGGTCCTTTTACTCACAATAGTGAGGCCCTGTCCTAAATGCCTAGTTGCGGGAGTCCGTGATCTTAACTAACTCCTGCCTGTCCTCGGGCACTACTCGATAAAGTGCCAGTTGACCCGAGCCATCGACCTGCCCATTTCCAGTTTATTAGTATGAACACAGTCATACCTGTTCACAGCAATCATTTTTTAGTGTCTCCTCCAGGCCAGACTCTCTGATTAAGTCACCGAGGGTAAAATTCAGCTTCAGATCAACACACCTAGTGCACAAGCATAGACACGTAGACAGGTGCTTCAACATTTTTATCTGAAGTCATGTGAAATGTCTTACCTATCGGAGAGTTAGGGAGCTAGGGAGATAAGCTGTAGGACCTGTGCTGTACTGCAGTGGCATCTGAGGGAAAATAAACCAGAGTAAATCAGAGCACAACAGTTCTCTAAGGTTAAGGTGTTAAGTCAAGCTGTTTCATTACAGTTAGTCAGGTTAATGCATTTTCACCACAGCTGAACTTCACTTTTCTATACAAAGGGGTCTAGCACCATCTAAATTGCCTAAAGCTGTCAGAAACTTTCCCCCGGGACTGGCAAATACAACACAGAACCCACACCCTTCTGGAAAGTGGAAGCCACACACCAAAGGGTAATTTGCATCGCATATTACAGGAGGTACCCCGAGGTGGACAACTGAATCAGGTCAATAGCCTCTTACTGGCACTTTTTATCATACCATATTACGAGGTTATGTAGCAAACTGGGGCAGCCAGGCATCAGAAAAAAATGATTTAAAATAAATTTGATTTGAATTTCCCTCTGGCAATGAAACTGGAGTGGGCTTTGTTTGTCCTGTTAACCTCTCTCAGCAGCCACATCCAAACTGCCTATTGGAAGTGACCTCAAGCTTGTACTAAGGCCTAGCCCTGATTAAAACCAAGCCAAAGCTAATCACAATTTCACTGGAGCTGGAATGAAGCTTCAGAACCTGCGAATGTTCCTTCAAGCTATTTAATGAACTAGAAGAGACATAGTGAAGGGCTTTATAATAAAGACAAGTAAATGGCTTGCTGTACCTGGAAGAGAGAGGTTTGCTCATCCCATCCTAATGAGTGCCACTGTTGGCACAACTGGCCTAAGACTGGAATTTCTTTGACTGCTAAGAAGATGGGAAAATCCAGGAGTTCAGAAAATTCTCCTGGGCATCCACCTGCAACTTTAAGAAGGTTAATGAAGTTGGAAGTCGAACCTAAGTGTGTACTTCCAGAAGTCAGGCTCCCATGTTCTTGAAACATTTCTCCCAACTCCTTGCTTCTTTTTGACCGCAGCAGGGATTATTTCCCATTTCAGTCGTCACCCTAACAAAAGTGTAGTAGGAAAAATGTGCTGCTTCTTCAGGCTACAAAAAGCTGCTCCTGTTCAGACATGAGCCCTATTTAATCTCAGGCCAGAGCAGCAACACGAAGATTTTTCTCCCCGCGAGCAGAGGCTGCAAACCACTTTGTTTAATAGATGCCCATCAGGAAAGCCTGCAGCTCCTCATGTGTGAATGAAGCTATTAAACCCCAAACCTCATTACACAAATAATGTCCATTCTGATATTTCAAAGCACTTTTAGCAAGGTGCTCACAAGAGTGTTGTAAATGATCCGTAAACAGCGGAACACTACAGGGACAAATTGTAGATTGGGCAATTTATTTTCACAAGAGTTTGCTGCCAAAGGAGAAAGCAATCACCAGGGTCACTTGGGGGCCCCAGCCTACCAAAGCTCCTCTCCCCTGTCTTGCTTGCTCATGTTGTGACACTGTCAATCAAAAAGATTAATCCTGTGATTAAGGCATTCTTGGGTAACAGTTTTGAGAGTTTTACTATTTTATTTTTACTATTTTTTTTTTTTCACTATTTTTTTATTTTGCCTGGTTTCTATTTTTACTAGTTTTTATTTTTTACCATTTTTATTTTTACCAGGTAATCACATAAAACAAGTCCCTGCTTTATAAGTTTATAGCTAATTCCCTCACATTCCTAAATAACTTCACCTTAGTCTTCCTGGCAGACGTGCCAACACCATAAGCAGGAGGAATTAAGCCTCAAAGATGAAGTAAGAATAAGAAAAAGGAGCTAAGCAAAAATATCACATGATACTTGAACAGGACTTGTCTTTGTAATAGCAAAAAAAAAAGTTACTTGTTGAAATTGTAGATTTCTTCAGTATTCCTGACTTCCAGGGAAGTGGAAAGCCTGAGGAAAAAAAATCCTGTTCAAGTGTACCACGGCTGATGCTTCCAATTTATCCCAAACCAACCAAAACCAGCCCAAATTTCAGTGGTGCTTTTTAATATGAACTTATTTTAGTATATATAAAATTGAGCTTAAATCCTGCACGCTGCCATTTCCTGTAGCTGAACTACGGAGCTGGTGTCCTGCAGCTACAGCTAACTTTCTGATAGCCTTTAAAATCCCAGTACCTGGCACCAGCTGAGGTGACAGGACCGGTGACGGAGACTCCAAATGGACTGCAGTTTCATGATGTTTTTGTCATATTTTTTAGGTCAGGAAGGGACCGATTCTGAGGACAGTCAGCAGGAACTGCTTCACATTTCTCTGTGCCAGTGCTCTGCTCTCTGCTCTTCAAGTCTATTTCTGAGCCTCTGTGGTGGGTTTGACCTTGGCTGGCTGGCAGATGCTCTCTCACTACTCCTCCTCAACAGGACAGCAGGAGAAAAGAAGATGAAAAAGCAGGGTTATTTCTCTCACTTTTTCCCTCACTCCTCTCTCACACAGCTGCTATACTGTGTTTTTTACTCTTTAAAAAAAAAAAAAATATATGTAATCACAGAGGCCCCACCAGCTTAGCTGATGAAATAGGTTTGGGCCTGGGGTGGGTCTGTTTTGGAACCAGTTGTGTCCAGCATGGGGGCAGCCACTGAGCTCTCCTCCAAGAAGCCTCCACCACTAGCAAAACCCTGCCCCAAACTGAATACACTCTCCTATCCCATTACTCTGGTATCAGCTTCTGTCCCAACCTAACCTGTATTTTGGGAGTGGCTGCTCTGCATCAGGGCCTCTAAGTGAAGAGGTGACGTTCTGCTCTTGTATTCACAGAATCACAAAATGTTTGGGGTTGGAAGGGACCTTGAAAGATCATCGAGTCCAACCCCCCTGCCAGAGCAGGGTCACCTAGAGCAGGTCACACAGGAACAGATCCAGGTGGGG